>JARHVA010007722.1:92500-120000 GCA_037957365.1 Torreya grandis | reverse complement strand
GATGCCTCTTATACATCATCTTCAATACCAATTGGTATATTCACCATTTTTTTCTTGTTCAATTGTTCTAATTCTTCCTCTAGTTCTTGTCTAGCTAACATTATGCCTTCATGGATTGCTAGTATGGCATCCTTTTATGGTTCAACTAGAGATTTAAATTCTTCATTATATGGGGATTGCCCCAATTATCTATTCTATCTTTTGTTTAGGGATAAAACCTCTTACCTTTATTCAAATATCAATTCCCTACCAACATCATCTTATACCTTACTCTTCCTTAGCCTCTAAATACTTTTGGATGGTTTGTCAAACAAGTTTGTTATAGAGGGGAGCTCTATTATTTTGAAGCTAGGAAATTAAGAGGTTTTGTTCCTCAATTTAATGGTCCATGGAGGAATTTTCAACTGGTTTAGGTTTATCTTTTTTTGCTTTTGAACCACAACCTCTTATTCATCATCTTCATTATTAGGGGATTTCCCCAATTATCTATTCTATCTTTTTTTCAGGGATAAGACCTCTTTCCTTTCTTCAAATATTAATTTCCTACCAACATCATCTTCTACCTTTCTCTTCATTAGCCTTTAAATACTTTTGTATGGTTTGTCAAATAAGGTTTTTATAGAGGGGAGCTCTATTATTTTGAACCTTGGAAATTAATAGGTTTTAAACCTTAATTTAATGGCCCATAGAGGAATTTTCAACTAGTTGGGTTATATATTATTTGTGATTTTGACTAAAACCTATTATTAATCATCCTTAACAAGTTTTTACTTCTCTACTACCTTGAAAATAAATTTAGGCAAGGAAGGCTAAATAATCATAGACTAATCCAAACCTTCATACTGTGGGAGTGGATGGACTGTGCTCATTTGTGTCTTTACCTTCTTTCCCCTACCTACACTTATAATAATGGTCTAATGGGATGAAGTGGTGGATGGCATGGGGAGAGTGATTTGGGTGGATTGGACATGGAGCTAAGGAGTGGCCATGGCAGTCTCAGCCTTATTAGATGCCCTTTTCCTTTTCAATGATCTGACTATAGCAGTGTTAGAAGGAATACTAGAAGAAGCCATGATGAAAGTGGATGGACTGGGAGTGGAATATGGGTCCATAGTAGTGGAAGGTAGAGTAATAGTGGTAACATCATTCTCAAAATTTGGGGTGAGTAGTAGAAAATTCAAGAAAGAGGAGGTGGAAAATTGATCATTAGAGGTAGAAGTGGAAACTTTCACCTCAAGAGTTTTTAAGATAGAGGATATTGACATAAAACCTAAAATGGGAACATAAGAAGAGAGTAGGGAAGTGTTCTATAAAAACTTTTTACCTGTGATTTCCTCAATAGATATTTATCTCCCTTTTTCATCTTTGAGACTTAGAGACTTGGATTTCTCTAACTCTACTTATTCATTAGAATATTCTTCTTCTTCCTCCTCCATTATTACTTTTTATGGTATTATTGGAAAACTTTAAGATTGATATATTGTAGGAATTCCCAAAGTGGGAGTTTTAGGCTTCCTCTTCTATCATATGGTAGTCTTAGTTTGTTAGGAGGATCCTTACCAGATTGAGGCAACTGCTTCATCTATGGCTACCATTGAATATGTAGAATCTTGTACCTAGGGGGTAGCTATAAACATTTAAATTATACTAGTATCTTGGGGGACCTATCCTTGTTCTTCTTCATTAAAGGAATATAAATTTAGGGGTCCCTTAGATCTCCCATAGGGTTAGGTTCACTTACCCCTAGTTCTTTATTAACATCCTTCAACTTGATAGGAAGCTCATATGATGGATCTCCTTGTTCTTTAGATTGCTCTACAATCTAGCTTTTCCAAAAGTTTGAGGATGTCCATCCTATAAAGAGTGGAATCCTATTATGAAATTCCTTCATAGTGATTAAAGGTTCTTATTGGATCACCCATAGATGATTTTCCTTTAAACCAATAACCCTTATCCTTTCTAATACCCCACCATCATTTTATTCATTCATGAAAAATAAATCATAACCATAATGGACATATTGGTAATGGATACCAAGGCCCTGAATACACTTCTATATATATCCATGTGGATAATAGTCTTTATGTGGTATTATGGGAAAATGATAAATTTTCCTTTTTCCACGCATATCTCCAAAAAATTTCCTCATTATGTAAACCATTATACCAATAACCATGTGATGGCCATAAAACATGTTCTTATTCTTGATCTGGTCCTCCTCAATACTCCACTAGAGCTAGAAAGCAATTTATTATTTGCCAATTTGTCAGGAACATACTTTGGGATACTTAGGGGATTAATTTTTTTCCTGATGATCATGATAATAGTGTAATCAAGATACAAAAAATAATCACCTTTCCTATCTAGCATCTTTACAATGCTTGCTCTGACTCTAGGTATAGGAGACCCATGAATTACTTGTCATACCTATGGATAAACATATTTAGTGATCTAAAACATGTTATTGGTGTAAGAGTAGATGTGTAAAAATTGAAAATGATCACAAATTTGGTTCTTGATGTAGTTAGTGGTTGGGCTCCATACTCACTGAGGAATATCTACATTGTTCTCATGATAATTTCCAAAATATATGACATTATATAGAAATGGCTCACTAGAGTGGGTTTCTTGTCCTTATAAATGATTTTTTATCTTATCTAGTAGTTTATAATCTCACCCAAGGTAAATTTTTCATCACTAGTTAGCATAATGTGAAATAATGGTATCATGTAGAAAATAAGGAAATGGATGTTGGGAATCCCATATAGTCTGTTGAGTAATGTCATGCCAATTCACACTCCCATCCTAAAATTGTTGATAGGAGTGGGATTATAAGGATTCTTACCCTTAAATTTATGGTTTCCTTAGGGATAATCCTTGAAGTCAATATAGTTTCAATTGTATTATGTTGATTTCATGAAACTAGCCTGTGTTTGTCAAAATAAGCATCTAATGTTGGTAAGGACAAATACCTCTAAAATTCTAATCTAGAAATACATGAAATGACTATTTGATTATATATATGGTGTAAACAAATATCCTACATAACTTTTCCCACAAAGAATAGGTATCTGAGGAGGTCAATGCATGACATCACCTCGAGCTTGATCACAACTAAATTCAATCCCTATATCTTGAGTATTAGCAAATCTATGATGAATATTCACTTTGAGGTAGATATATTACCATTAAATGAAAATATATCAATATAATTCATATAATCTCATAACTTAGAGTAATTTACATACCTATTATCAAAAATGGTGACATCAAAGGTAGTGTCTATGAATTTTATTGAGTCTTTGATAGAAAAAAGTGATGGCTATGATGCTCCCCTGAATGGTTTAGATGAAGATGTCATTGCTATTAAATACATTGCTTATAGTCTTCTTACATGCTATGTGAAAAAATCTCCTTTTCACTAGTCATTAGTTTGTTTGCAATAATATCATAGGTAGTTATGGCTTTTCTTACATAGGATAGTAGTTGAATTCAATGTTAAGTTCACTTTCAAGCAATGAAGACTTCAATGTCTACACATCTTCTATATAGATTTTAGCATTAAATTCTAGTTCATGTGTTATAAATGCCCAATGTTCACCTATTTTATATTTTTTTCATACTTAAAATCTCTCATTAGTTTTAGTTGGCATGTAACTTTCAAAAATATTAGGAAGAATTTTGGCTTTATCAACTAAGTATTATCATCTTTTGGCATTCTAGAGTTGGGAATAAGTTTTTATGTTAGGACTGAGCTTTACAAAAAAATATGAACAAATCCTCCAAACATAAATCCTAAACAAAAATCTTGATGATTTTAATTCATCAAAAAAAATGTCTAAAAAAAAGCCCAAAGACTGAAGTATGTTGGACAAAATGTCTAAACAAAAAATTTTAATATCTAATTTTTGATAAAATATAAGTCATTTCAAAATAATTATTTTGGATAAAATGTATGCTAAAAAAAACTCTAAAGACCAAATCTTATTTAGAACAAAAGATTTGAAGACCCAAAAGTCCTGATAATATGGCCCGATGCATAAATGTCGAATAAGTCTTCTGCATTAATCCTTATGAACAAATGTCAACTAAGCTTCAAAACAAAAAACATGATACAAAAAACCATAAAACCAAATTTATCAAATAAAATGTCTAAACAAAATTCTCGAATAAAATACCTAATGGATAAGTCTCCAAATAAATTTCTCCAAATAAACTAAGTCCTAAAAACCTACATAGTTTAAACAACTCTTAAAAAGGCATTAATAGGGGTTAGACTATAAAACACATAATACTAGGATTGATTCTTATAATTATAAATATTAGGGATCAATATTTTCAAGAATTTTTACAAACATATAGAATAAAGGCTCAACAAATAAGCCCAAAATATGGAAAAAAAATTAAAAAATGGTTTGCTCATTTCTTCAAGAAGAAAAGGAGTATGTTGGGAACAAAAAAAAGTGACTTATAGGGAGAATACTCCTGAGTATTTGAGAACCCAAAAATTTCATTAGTAATATCAAATCAAACTTGAACTATGCCACAAAAAATAATTAAAATCATAAATATGAAAGAGACTCCTACATACATTCATATGACATACTTTCCTTCCAATCCTTAAATGTATGTGTGTTAAAAGTGAATTTCATTTAACCTTTGTTGTGAATATATTTTCAAAGGGTTCATGAAGCTATAGGTTTCATTCTAGTTTCTCGTAAAGATCATTAAAATCAAGGGAATCTCAAGCATTGATCTACTACCAGCTACGTGTCCAAAGCCCAATTAAAGATACCTTGGGTTCCCTCTCTTCGCTTTCCTTAATTTTCTTGATCATGATGCATGGTACATTAATCTTATTTCAAAATGCAATCATTTTTTTTATTTAGATATTCTCTTAGATTTATTGATTGCTCTTTTTAACTCATTGGTTCTTTTTCTTGTTTTCTTTTTCTTTTGATTGAATGGAAATAGGAGAGTTGGAACCCCTATGAGTTGGTATGGTTAGAAAATAAATTATTACTAGAACATCCCTACCAGCTACACATGTACCAATAATTTTTAATTTCCAACAATTATTTCATGTAACAAGTGTGCTTGATCCAACAAACTAAGAAAAAAATCTAAATTCATATGAAGTACTTTGAGAGTAACTTCCACATACCTAGTAAAAGTATTCAATTATGACACAATCCAGAATGCTTCATGATTACATACTATGTCTCAAAGACTTTAAACACAAAAATATACCCCATTTGTGAACAAGTCCCAAGTTGTAACTCTCTTTTTAATTTTCCCTTTTGTTGTTATAAATCTATTTGGGCATAAGATAAGGGGCTTATCTGATTGAATTTTAGCTTTCATTATGCTAGGATGAAATAATTTTGGTTGTCATAGGAAAGTACAAAATAATTAATCTATAAATATTTAAAAATAATCTAAGAAAGATAAAAACTAATCTATAAATCATTAAAACTATACTAATAAAGCAAGAAACTAATCTGGAAAGAAAAAAAACTTTCTTAATCCTATGTCTACCACACTTTTTTTCATCAGTCAGGGGCACCTTCAGATGGTAAGCCATGAATTAATGCTTTAGAAACTATCCATTCACTAGATATGTGAGTTCATTGCCTTGTAGGTCTTTTAGATAGAATGCATTATTGCCCAAGATCTCTAAAATTTGATGTGGTCCAATCCATAGTGGGGAAAATTTATCATGTTGTCTTTTCTTTTCATGGTTTTTATCCCAGAGAAGTACAAGATTTGAGATCTTAAATGCTTTAACATTTACTAATTATCAAACCACCTCTTGAATACATCTTAGTGCTTGATAAGGACTTGTAAGGCTTCAAACCATGAATGTTCTATTTTTATTATGTCCAGTAGTCTAGATTCCACTTTATCATTAGGTTCTATGTAGTCTTGCATGAATTAATAAGTAGGTTGTTTAAAAATTATTGCGCATGATGGATTTCATTCATATACCAACAAGTAGGGTGAATATTTAAGGGCTTCCTTGTATCTTATTTAATCTACCCAAACAGCATACTTCAATATATTGTGTAATTCTCTAGTCTTATCCTGAGTATTTCTTAATTTCATCTATCAGGTTTTTATTCATTCATTTTACCAATACATTTCCTTAGGGGTAATGTTTAGAATATGACCTAATAGTTACCTAGTTTTCATGATCCCATTCAGTGAATTTAGATGATATGAATGCTAGTCTATTGTCACAAACTAGAGAAATATGAGTCCCAAATCTAGTTGTGATGTGTTCCTCCAAGAAGTGAATCAAATATTGTGCTCTATAATTATTAGTGGCCATGATATAAATCCATCTATTATAATAGTTTGTGTTAGTGAGTACAAACCTACTGAGTAATTTGGGTTGATGACACCAATGAAGTCTAACCCCCATTAGGCAAATGTCCTTCTTTGAACAATAAGTTGTAAGGGAATTATTGCATGTAATTCCCTCTTACCTAAAGCTTGGAATTCATGGTATGTTCTCACATGAGCATGAGCATCTTTGAAAATTATTGGCTAGTAGTATCCCATTCTTAAGATCTTATGGGATGTGGTATTCCTAGATGGATGACCACTGCCTATATTTAGGATGATATATTTAAAATCACTCAATAATTCAACTATATGATAAATAAAAATTATCAAATATTCCCATTGGTATCCATATTTATCTCATTCTCAATACAAATATTGACCTACTTAGTTTTCAGGGTTCCATTAGAATATTTGTTTGTCACCTTACATGTACACAACCTTATGCTATCAATAAGGCATCTCTACCTTCAAGTAGTTTCTGATATCCTCAGGTAGATTTTACTCTACCTTAAAGACAACCTTATCTTTGTTTTGTTTGAACATCTAATTATGCTCTAATAATACTTCATCATCTCCTTCAATTAGTTCACTATCTTTACTACATTATTCAAACATACATAGTAGTGATAAACCTTTATCACTATACATATTCCATACATGATCCTTCATGTTAGCATCATCCTCTATAATATATTTTTGCATATATTATAAGGTCTTAGAAATCTCATGCCTGGATGATGAAAAATAATAGGTCTAGAGAAAATATTCTTTCATTCTTTACCAGTTTGCCATATATACACCCCACCTCCTTAGCTTTCCATCAATATCATAGTCATATTATTCATATCATCACTACACCCTATAGTTTTTATTTGAAGGTAATTTTAGTATACATGTTAGGGTATTCCTCAATGTTATTCTCCCATATATTATATACATAAGTGGGTAACTTAGGTAAATCCATTTGGTAATGCTCTAGTGAGCCAAAATTATAATAGGTGTGTAGGGGAAACTATATTTCACCCCATACTTATCCACCTCTTCATGTTTATGAGTGATCACTATTATATCTACCTTAATCTTGGTTTTCAATCATCATATGAAATTGACATATTCTTGTAGACACCCATTTTAGTACAAGTACACATATTTATAGCCTCCTTATATGTAGATACTTTTTTGACTAAAAACTAGACATCTAGGGATGTGGCCTCTTGTGGACCTCTTCAGTTCCACTTTATTTCACTTGGTTTACATTTCCTTTAAGATTGTATATTATATTATTTATCTTAATCTAATGTATGTCAATGTTTGATACCTATTGTTTCTTATTTTGTGTATATTTTTAGTGCCTAAACAATTTCATCCATTTTGGACACTAGAATCAACGTTAGTTTCCAACTATGATGCAAGTGTCTAGACTTATATTTTTGTCATTTTATATATATTTCACTTTTTCATCATTTTTTAAACCATATTTTCCTATACTATTATCATTTTTTCACATGTCACTAGGTTCTATTTGAAAATCAAGAGGTCCTTATATATATAAAGGCTATAGTATAATTAACACTACCTAAAAATTTGAGTTGGAAACTATCTAATTCAAAAGTAATATATATTTTAATTTATAAAATTTCAAAACACTAAATCAAATATGTGAAGGATTCTGAAGGTCAAATATAATATTTCATTACTTGTACCAAGGTTTACTAAGATAAAGAACATATAGTTTCACTATTACAATTTCACACACATTAGCAAGAGGGAAAACTACATGTGAGTCTGAGGTCCTCTTTGGATTATTATCTATGTAGGAATCACTTAGAAACAAATAAATTTTCTAGGGATAGTTCAACTCATGTAATAACCCCTTTTTATCAGTTACAGTTGGTTCAATGCAACATAACTAGGGTTTTTCTCATTTTTTGGATCACACACATAGGAAGACACATATATTGATGTAAAATAGTTACACAATTGACAACCTAGGCTTGATGAAAATTTGGGACCATTCTTGTACATATATTTGACTAGACACATGTCAGAAGTAGACACTTCAATCAATGCTACTAAACATATTCAACATAATTATCTAGTAGAGAAAAATTTTCAGAGTATAAATAAACAAGGTAGATATCCTTAAGACATCCCTATGATTATTCTTAATCATTGTCATACCCCAGAATAAAACATCAAATAAGATATTCTCTCTTTTATACCTTAGCTAATTTATACTCATTGTATTCATTACACATGATTAAATTAATTATATTTTAAAAGTATTGTATTACATTACTAAAATATGAATAGTATAATAATGCATTCAAATAAATTTATTTCTTGTATGTTTCTCTCCTGAGCTCCAAAAAGCATACAAATTTTGGTGAACTCATCCTATATTGTTTGAATTGAAACCCTACTTTACATATTAGAGTATTCACCTTATTCAGAATCTCATTTCATATTTATTTATTTTATTATTAGATATTATTTCTCTCCTAATTATATGGGCATATATTAGTAATGCTTAATTATATTATTATGTTAGCCCTAGTTATTGTGTACTTCATAGTTATTTTTAACATTATAGCCTATATGACATCATTAGCATAACTCCATGTATTTAATCTCCATTATGATCATTAATTTAATCCACCTTATGAATAATGTATTACATATGAAGATATAGAAGAAAACCAAATCCAGGATTAAAACTCTTTTTCATACAACTATGTAATGAAAAAACCAATGATGCAAATACAAATGTAAATGAGCAAGGTAGTGATTCTGATATTTTTAATTATAAGTATAAATGTGATGACATCCCACTTGGATATGAAACTACCATATTATTTAGTTTTGATATGATGAAGATTTAATAAATATACAAAATGGTAACATTCATAATGTTCAAAATCAGAATTTACATGCATACATTATTTAGCTACTTCACAAAGTGAGTGTGCTTCCTCCCCTTCCAATCATGAAAATTTTGAAGAAGTTGAATGTCCCTCACCCATCTCTCATGATGAAAATATTAATGGATTCAAGTGTGTTCCTTAATATCCAAGTAATATTAATGTTAAAAATTATATTCTCTATTTGGATGATTCAAATACAAATAGATAAATTTATTCTTCCCATCTAGTTTGTGATGATTAAAATGCATGTCCTATGCCTTTCATTATCTTACTTGAGGAAAAAAATGAGAGCTCATGTAAAAATCATAAGGAAGTTATTTAAAAACATGCATTGATTGGGACAAAAATAAGCTCTTAAGTATATTTAATGTATCATTTTCAAAGATCAAGTCATGTAAGATAAAGAAAATCAAAACTAGTATTGCATCTTCTCTTCCTCTTTTAGAAAGTAAAATAAAAAGTGAAAATTTCATTATTCCCTCTCATGATGTGAAAAATGAAATAGAAAATATTTATTCCCTTTCCTCCTTTGAAATTTCCAATACCAAAGAGCAAATGATTACAAGTGAATTTTTCCCCCATTCCTATTCACTTTCAAGAGATTTTTAATGAAAATAGTACCAACCATCATGAAATACAACATGATATACTCACCTATTTAACCATAGACACCCCTTTACAACATGAAATAAAAAAATGTCATAACTCACCATTTGATACTGGAAAAGAATCAATTATTCCCATGTTTGATGTGCATGGTAATTTACAACAACTAGTAAAAAATTCAGCCCCTTCTTATGATATGTTATCTATCATGAATACCATGGGATATTTTAAACAAGTCAACACTCATAAATTAAAAATTTATTCTCATGAGGCTATTCTTGAGGAGAATACATTAGAAAAATAGACTATTGATAAGACTGTATTTGATCATCCTTATCCTTTACTTTATTATTCTTGAGTTCTCCTCTTTTATTAGTTAAGAGGACCCTCATATTCATTTACAATACATATGAACATAGGCTAATCAAAGAGTAAATGTAAGCCAAGTCATCCAACTACCTATAATATCATTTTATGCATTTCATATAATATCACTATGAGTAATATTTTTTAGTACCTATATATTTGGTTTAACATGTATCACATGATCCTTATACCATCTTATCACACAAGGTATACTATCATCAACATCATGAGGCAACCCACTAGTCAATACAAAATAAATCTATCATATATCTAACTACAACATAAAACAATGGGTCCCATAGTCTTCTTGCCATGAGACATAATTCAATACATGTCATGGACTAACTGTACCCAAACTTCCAACCATAGGTCATATAAATTACCTTGTTTCAAAATCCATTGACAAATGTGACCACATATAATAACACCTTCCCATATAAATTATGACAAATCATACATGGTTTCAAAATTCCAATAACCACCTTTAAAATACTTAGATTGGTATATATATAAACATCAAATAATGACACATATAATCCCTTAAGATATCTCTCAGAGCTAGTCACCCATAGGGCTAAGTCTCATCTCTCTAGATCCATCTCAGGAATATCATAGATCACAAGAATACCAATAATAGGAAGTCTAAGTAGATCATGGACATCCTCTAAATTAATACTTACCAAAATAGTATACCCATCCACCTCCCATTACAAAATTTTGGGTAATCTCTCCTATTATCCTATGAAGATCATGACTGAATCAACACTAAGATAGATCATATGCATCTTCATAATACCACTAAAACATTATGATGCCAAACATGCATGATCATCTATTGTCAATCTATCTAGTAAGTCAGGTAGCCATGCTAACTCTATCAAGCACCAGAGCATCCATCACCTCTATAAAATGTCAAAAAACAAAATATGTATTAGTCCTCGATCTAACATAATCAAAAAAATAATTTCTAAAATTAATTTAAAGAATTTTTAGTTCAAAAATTCACTACTTCATCAACCTATTTCTGGACTTTTTTACCACTTTATACTATGTCAGCCACATATTCACTATCTTGTTTAAAAATAAAAATATTACACTAAGTCATCTAGGAAATAAACTATATCAGCCACTTTTAACACAATCAACGAGACAACATAACTAACTTAGCTCACCACTATGTGGTTGGCCATGTCATTCTACTATTTTCAACCACTTCATATGAAGTTGAAATTGTTTTCAAACTATGTCAGTCACTTCCCTACATTACTACATTCATCAATATGTATGTAGTTGGCCACTTAAATATTACTAACTAGTTCAACCCTCTCATACATAGTTGTCCACTTAGGAATAAACTACATCATCTACATATTATGTACTCAACCACCCTTTTGAACACTCACATTCTAAACTGAGTCGACCTATCTGAATCTATTTATTTTTTATGATGACTTTTTACCTATTTATCATTAATGCCTTATGTGTTAAAAATTCATTTTGATACCTAACCATTGACTATCCTATTGCCTAATCTATCCTAAAAATTGTTAAGGAAAATTCTATTATATAAATTTTCCCCAGCACCTAATGTTCTAATTTTATCATATTTTCCAATAAAAATTAATAAAAAATCCAAATTCAAGGCATCACTTATCTGAGTCACAATAGTAGTGACCACTTTTCATCCCCAAGCTTGTACTCCTCATCTCCAAGCCATAATTTATCTCTTCACTATTTTAGGTATCTCAGAGCTCTATTTTTATGTCAATAGCAAAACTACGAATGAATAGTTTAAAATCCTATTTATATTTTAATTTATAAATTCTTTAACTATCAATTATTTTTTAACAAATTTCAATTTTTTCTCATAACTATGTTTTCACTAATTCTTTCTTTGAACTAAAAGATATTATATAATACTGATATTGTAGAGAATTTTTCTAAATATAAGACATATTTTTTAAAAAAATTGGTTTTACTCTTTTTTTTAGGTCCACTTAATGTCCCTACATTGAACACCCCTTCATTTATCTCACATGACTTCTCTTCTACAACAACAAGGTAAGTAATGGTATGCATTTTTCAATTCCTTCTTTTCAATTGCCTTTATTCTTCATACTAAAATTTATTAGCTCAACATTTTTTATTGCTATGTTCTTTTATCGAAGCACCATCCCTTGTTATAACTACATGACACATGATGAACTTTGAGTGGAACATATATACATACATACATACATACATACATACATACATACATATATATATATATATATATATATGTATGTATGTATGTATGTATGTATATGTATACATATACATACATACATACATACATACATACATACATATATATATATATATATATGTATGTATGTATGTATGTGTGTATGTATGTATGTATGTATATTATTAGTTACTCATGGTTTCTCTCGTATTATGTTATAACTGCATGACACAGGATGAACATTGAGTGGAACTTATATATATATATATATATATATATATATACATATATAAATATACATATATATAGATATATATGCATATATATATATATATATATATATATATGTATACATATATATGTGTGTGTGTGTGTGTATGTATGTATATATATATATGTTTATATATATATGTATATATATATATGTATATATATATATATGTATATATATATATATATATAAATATGTATATATATATATGTATATATATGTGTGTGTGTGTGTGTATATATGTGTGTGTGTGTGTTTGTGTGTGTGTACACACACACACACACACACACACACATATATACACACACACATATATATATATACATATATATATATATACATATATATATATACATATTTATATATATATATATACATATATACATATTTATATATATATATACATATATATATATATATATATATACATATATATATAAACATATATATATAGTGTGTGTACACACACACACACACACACACACACACACACACACACACACACACACACATAATATTTTTTAAACTTTATCAGTTACTCATGATTTCTCTCTTATAAGAACCTATCAAATCTCAAACTCTTTGAGTGCATGCCATATAGGGTGCATTACGAAACGGGTTAGAAGACCTTTTATTCCTCATAGAATTTTTGGCCCTTATACCACCACCTAAAACCAATACAAGATACTCATATCTATTTATCAAAGCATTTAAAACCCACTTGTACACTTTACTAAAAATATCACCATTAAAGATATCCCCCACTTAATAAAAAAACCCACTTTTACAACTTTTCCTACTATGTCAACTAGGTCAATCATATTTTGGGTTTAGCATAGGTTAGAAAATTATGTCAGCACAAGGTGACATAGTTCAATACCTAATAGCTCTATTTATTGCCTAACAAGGTTGACCAGTTCAATTGCATCGACTAAATTATGAGTAGGGTTTAGGTTCAATCCATGTCTATATATAACCTATAATTTCATTTATAAATAGAGTACCATTTAACTTCACATCATTACTGCTCATAAATCTACTTATACAATCAATAAGTGGTTTCATTACTTAGATTTTTTCCTTGAGAAGAAACTCTTTTCTTGTGGAGGTCTTTAATACATAGGAGATTCTAATATCCTAGAGCTTATTTATCTTTTTGGTCCTTACAATACCAATAAAACCTATTACAAAGTACAATTGGCCAAGGGAGATATTGAGGCATGACATTTTCACATCAACAATGTATTTTTATTCATATCCCTTCATATTTTGATAAATAGATATTGTAGAACTAATGGATTGAATTATATATTTCTTTAATTAGATAATTTCTATGTTATATTATATATATTTGTCCTTACATGTTTATTATCTTACCCATTTGTGCCATAAGCTTTGCTGAGCATTGGATTATCTCACATATGCATTTGATAGGGTAGTTTGCATAGTTATTTAGTAGATTAGCTTTCTTAATATTATTTATAATCATAAGACTTAGCCAAGGTTATCAAAAAATGGAATTTTACATTAGGCCTTTGAAACCTCTATTTTACCATTGTGTGATAAGAGATCCCTTATTGTAGGTTTAGTATATCCATTATTAGTCATGACCCATATATAACTGTATTTCTAAGAGGACTTGTTAGTTTAATAACTTCTTTGAGATTGAATATTATCAAGTAGGATTAGTCATAAATCTATCTAGATTCAATTAAAACATATGAAAATCCCTCCTAATTCACATTATCCTCCACACCAATTTGAAATTTTAAAATGAAAACACTTTTGCTTACCATGGCATTAATAGACATCAAGATAATGAGTGTTTTTTTTTAGCAAAAGCTTATATAGTTAGCTGGTCAAGGAATTATTGCATATAAAAAAGACATATCTAGGCCTATTTCACATAATTCTCTTAGATTATCATCTAAGAGGCTCAATCTAACCCATATTATTCCTTGTGAGGAACACATGTTCCATCGACCTCAATAGAATATGACCACTTGTGTAACTCTTTCTTCTAGTGTACTATCCCCCAGGACTAATCTCTCCCAGACTAATCCTAATGAGGAACCATTGGTTGATTAGGGACTTTATAAGGATACATGAGGAGAAGGTGAATATAAATAGTATATATGGTTACCTAAAAAAATGCATACATATTCAGATGTCATTTATACATATACTTCAAAAGTAGTTATAGAATCAAAATTAGTATCCCCATTACCACATGATCATTACGGTCAAACATTCTTTTTTTTCATATGGATTTCATTGTATATGGTGATCTATTTATTACTAATATATTATAATCATTTAAAAAATAAACATATGTATGAAAATATTTACAAAATCCTAACATACACCATGTAAAAAAATACAATTTAAAATATATAATTAATAATAAAGAGGTAAAAAATACACATCCATTTGAAATAAAATGAAACAATGTGAGAAATGTCACACACACACACACACACAAAATACAAAAAAATAACATCAATAATTTTTTAGGAGCATATCCCTAGGTATATATTCCTCATCATTATCTATATCTACAAACCTAGTTTCTCTCTATGTCAATACACCATGATCTAATTAGGGCCTATATGTATGGGATAACACCCATTATGTCTCTTGAAAAGTGCATAACTAGTCCACTGTATACTCATGTTCCCATCACAAAGTATCGTATAAATCAATCAAAATATGAATGATCTATATGGTACTGCACTACAGGATGTCTTGCATATCCAATTCACAATGCAGCTACTCAAGATCAATGTCCATAGTATGATATCTCATAAGATCAAATAGAGTTTTACCACACACACACACACACACACACACACATTGGTATGATATGTGTGAGGGCCTATATTTTGTACTCCACCATCGTCACCTACTCATGTTTTCCAATAGACATTACAGATATGATACCAATAAGCTAGGTCTGTAAAATCAAATACTTTATCTAGTATTATAACCAAATAAAATTCCAAATTTAAAAGATAGGATACTCATATATTGATCTCATGGTTAAATCATAGACTAGCAATAGTACCATAATATCATCATCACCTATTTCTTTGCTTATCTCTCCTCCTACAGTCCCTTTATGCTATAGGAATGGAACCTAGGGGGAAACTATAATAGAAAAAATAGTGGCCATCAAGATCCATCCTATAAATACACATAGCCATCTATACATCATGTATAATCCATTAAAAACATTGGAAACATTTAATCTTACTTTTGAGCTAGACGTTTTTGGCAAGTGTTTCCATTGATGTGAAATATTAATATCATGTGCATTCATGTCAAAGGTAATGAAAAAGTGGTGATGTCATTATGATGATGAGTTTGAGAATAAATTTGTGCAAGGTAGGATTTGGATGCATATTAGGTAAGGTAATTATTGTTTTAGGCTTATAATATTGTATCTATCATGTTGACATGGTATTAGGCCAAGGAGATAAGACAAGCATGTGACCAGTGTGTTGGCATAGGCTTGGTAGCCTAGTATGTAAGGATGGATCTTTAGTATATACTTTAATAGGAAATTGATAAATGCTATAAATGATGAGATCATGTTTTCTAGGTCTTATGGGGTGTCAATAGTGCTTAACATTATTATGGGAATTCATGTTGTTCATTCGGTCCTTCATTATGTTTATCTAGGCATAATTGGTTCTATGGCAGAAAAGTCTGAGTAGATAGTTATCATATTTCACATGCATGAAGGTTCCATGGGTATATTTATATATGGATTTATTAATATATGTTAACATATCAAATGGTTCAAATTTTGTTTCATCTAGTTGAGTGGAGAAAAATATATAATTGTGCAAACTTGCCTTCTTAGATAGAATTTACTATGTTTCTATACTTAGCCAAATTGTCACTACACATCATGCAAATATAAATGAACCAAAAATTTTGTGATTTAATATAGGTAATAAAATATTCAAATAAGATCAAATATTTAAATGGATATGTTTTCTATAGTACCAATAAAGTACCATAAAAAATTGGTGTCTTGAAGTGATTTCTTGATCAAGTTATAAATTTTCAAAGCTGCTCTAGCAGACTGTGATGGGCCAAAGACAATAAATTTTAATCACATTGAATTATAAGGTCATTGGTATAAAATATCCAATGGTGAGTCATTAATCATACATATTGAGATAAATGGTGTGTATGAGGTTAACATGTTAAATGTTGTATATGTTGGTGATAAGTATCACATTCATGGAGCTTGGATAGAAGATCAATGGTTTATAGATGATTATGTAGTCAGATTATTAATGATGTAGTTTGAATCAAAGATTCAATAAAGCATACAAGACTACTAAGTGTCACAAGCACATGGAATAATAACAAAGTGTTCACAAGGAGTGTGAGGGTACCAAGTTTCATAATTATGGGAGTTCTAATCTAGAACTAATGGTGAGTGTTGATTGATAAAGATTGAGTTATTCAGAAGAGATCGATTGAACACTTTTGTTCTAAAATATCAAGAAGCAAAGATATGATAACAAGTGTTTGATGTTTAATAGTAAATCAAAGGTAAATACTGAGATAAATTTTAAGCAGATCGATGACGTGTATTTGTTCAAGCCATGAGAGGGTAGGACATGATGACAAAGTGTTTGAATTTTAACAGTTTCTCAGTGACCATTGGAATTCAAATATTTGAATATGTAAAGGAATACCAATCTATAGTTTTTTTGTTATCACTTTTGATATATGGAGAATTTGACCATGGTGTAAAAATAAAATTTGTATAGGAATTCATGATGCATATATAAAAACTAGTTATAATGTCTAATTGTATTTTTAGTTAATTATATGAATCTCCAAAGTTGACTATGTGTTTGACCATGTTCTGTAATTAACCTAAGAGGGATAATTGTGTTTGTTCTAATGGTATTTGGATGTTTCAAGGTGACATATATATTGGATAATTTTTTAGACTCTTTAAGGATGATTTGTATGGAGTTTAGAGGTTTAACTAGTCCATATTCAGTATGAAAAAATTCTTAAAAACTAACTATTTATTCATTAATGGTGTTCTTGTGTACAAGGCTAATGTTTGAGTGGATTGAGCATACGTAGATGTGTGTAATGATGTCTATAATAATTTGAGGATGTATACTAGGTAATCTGTAGTATACCTATGTATATGAAAGTGGTCTTATGTTTCTAATTTTATTATTCAAGTGTTAAAGGAGTGGATAGGTCTCCATGAGACCTATAAGGGCTACTAAGCCCTAATTGAAAGGTATAGATGCTTAAGGGTAACCCATAGATGCTATGGATGACCTATGAGAATTGTATTTATCTATGTCTTCATATGATAGAATACTTAAGGGTTGAGTCAAATATTATGGCTGACCAAGAAGAAAATAATGATGAAGACTCTATAAAAGGTGAAATCAAAGGTGATGATCTCTAGACTTGTGATAAGGGGATCTAAGTGGAGAAAGAGTATAGAGTTGAGAGGAAAAGGAGATTAAGGGTGCCTATTGGGTGGATTAAATTATAGAGTAGGTTGATGACTTTGTGTATAACCTATAGGTCATATTTTTGATGTTAGAATAGTGTTCTTATAGGTTTAAAGATTGAGGATGAGTGAAAATGTCTAGAGTGATCCAAAAGGATGTTTTAGATGCATTTAGTGTGAGAAAAGGATAGATGATGTTTGTGTAAGCTTAGTGGTTGATTGAGAGGCAGATCAGAGTTTGGACTATGTGTATGATCATTTTGGTCATGTTGTTGAGGTTATGATAGAGTTTTTATTGAGAAGTTTATATTGATCAAAAAGGTGGTTTTATATGTTTGAGTTTGTGTGAAGTGAAGGGGGATGATATACATTATATCTCCATCAAATTGGTAGGCAATAAGTGTTCAAGAGATGTTCATATCATAGGTGTTGGGAAGCTGAACAACATTGAGGTCAAAATAACTTCACCATCCTAGGGTAAAGCACTCCATATGAAGTAGGTGTTTCACTAAATCTATGTTAGAAGGACTTGACTATCATAGGGGTAGGGATTCCTTGTGAAGTAAGTGTTTTATTAAATACAAATCAAAATGGATTTGCCATATTAGGGGTAGTTGATCCTTATGGAATGGGTGTTCCAGTAAAGTCTCATGTTTGTAATACCTTATAGGAAATGTATTCCATGTGTTTGTAGTACATACATAAATATATACATACATATAGATAAATTTATCTACATACATACATATACATATAAATATGTACATACATACATATATATGTATATATACATACATATACATATATATATAGACACACACACACACAAATACACACATATGTATGTATGTATGTATGTATATACATACACAATACATATACATCTCTGTGTGTGTGTATTACTTTGAGCATTAGGTCGAAAATGGAATCTTGGTCTTAAAGGATTTTAATTGTAGCTTAACTCAAGATGATTTTATTTGGTTTTATATTCTTCTAAATGGATCGTTATCAACTTTAAATGTGTTTATATTGGATTTTTATCATTATACCTTACCTAAGTTACTATTGTAACATTTTCAAGCATTGACACAAACATAAAATGAGTCTATACAGAACTATGTTACTCAATTTAAGGATGCTTTATATTCTTTAACTTATACACCCTTAGATCTATAAGTAAAATTTATATATAGTATATCTCTTAGTTATATACTCAAAGAAGGAACATTGCATAATACATACATACATACATACATACATATATATATATATATATGTATGTATGTATGTATGTACACAATACATATGCATATACATCTCTCTCTCTCTCTCTCTCTCTCTCTCTCTCTCTCTCTCTCTCTCTCTCTCTCTCTATCTCTCTCTCTCTCTCTCTCTCTCTCTCTCTCTCTCTCTCTCTCTCTCTCTCTCTGTGTGTCTCTGTGTGTGTGTGTGTGTGTACTCCTTTGAACATTAGGTCCAAAATGGAATCTTAGTCTTAAAGGCTTTTAATTGTAGCTTAACTCAAGAGGATATTGATTGGTTTTATATTCTTCTAAATGAATCATTTTCAAATTTTAAAACACATTAAATGTGTTTCTATTATATTTTCATCATTATACCTTACCTAAGTTGCTATTTTAACATTTTCAATCATTGACACAAACTTAAAATGAGTCTATACAGAACTATGTTACTCAATTTAAGGATGCTTTATATTCTTTAACTTATACACCCTTAGATCTATAATTACAATTTATATATAGTTTATCTCTTAGTTCTATATTTAAATAAGGAACATTAAATAATCCTTTTGATTCATTCAAGACTGTATATTGGTATGTGCACAAATATGTATACTAAAGCCAAGTTACCAACCTCTTCTCAAAAAATAATACATAATAATGGTCATATTTTTAAGACAAATAAGAAAGTCACAGAAGACCATAAACCATTTCAAAAACCTTATATATAACCAATAATGTATTTTAAAAACTAAAAAATAAATATGTTAAAAAAATAAATGAATTTGTTTATAGACTATCTCTTGTATTTAGACCATATATCTGTACCAAATGGTAGCCTCTTCAGTTTGATTGGTATAAAGATAGACAACATGAAATACTATTAAATTTTTTGTATAAATGAATGATAATGTATATACATAATATTTTTAAACTTTATTAGTTACAAATTCTTTATCTCTTGTAAGAACTCATTGAATCTAAATCTCTTTGAGTGCATGCCTTAAAGAGTGCACCAAGAAAGGGGTTGACAAACCATTGGTGCTTCCTAAGATTGTTGAACCATATACCACCACCTAAAACCAATACAATATATTCCTATAAATTTAACTTAGCATTAAAAACTAGTTTATACACTTATCTAAGCAATTAACTACCCAAAATAGCCCCTACCTAAGAAAAAACATATTTTTACCAATTTCCCTACTATGTCGACCATGTCAACCCCATTATGGGTTTACTGCACACTGTTGAACTCTATCATCCCAACACAACATAGTTAGATACCTAACAACTATATTTCTCACCTAAAAAGGTCAACATGGACAATGGTAGGAGGGTTTATGGTTAATCCATGGATATATATATATATATATATATATATATATATCCCATTCATTTCATTTCTAAATAGAGGATCATTCAATTATCCATCATTATTGTTCATAAATATGTTTATATAATCAATATGAGGTTTCATTAATTAGGTTTTTTACTTGTAAAAGTATCACTTGTTCTTTTGAGGTCTTGGATGCATAAAAGAAGTCATACCCTAGATCTGATTTGTCCTTATGATACAAGTCCATAACAATCTCTTGCAAAGCACCATTGGCCAAGGCATAGATTGAGGCATGATAGGTTCATTTTATCAATGTAAGTATATTCCTATCCCTTCATATTTTGATAAGTATACATTGTATAACTAATGAATTGAATTGTATACTCCCTTTCTTAGATCATTTAAATATTATATTCTATAAATTTATTTTTACACTTATTAGATTAGATTACATAATTGGTTAGTATATTATCTTGTTTAATATTGTTTACAATCATAAGATCTAGGGTTATCAAAATATGGCATTTGACTAGAGGCCTTGAGAACCTCTCCTTTAACATTATGCGATAAGATATCCCTTAATGTAGGTTTAATAGATCCATTATTGATCATGACCCTGATATAAATTTATTTTCAAGTAAAATTGCTAGTTGATTACCTTTTATTAGTTTTAATATTATTGAGTAGGATAAGTTATAGATATGTCTAGTTTCACTTTCATATATTTTAGTGAATTGATGTGAATCTAACCCTTGTATATTTTAATTTTTCTTCACAAAAAATTGGATTGACCCTATCAACCTAATTTAACTTTATGTGCATATGTTTTCATAATTTTTCAACTTTATCAACTTGGTTTAGATTTATATGTAGGTTTCTATAGATTTATAGACCTATTCAACCTAGTTAGGGCATCTTTTTACAAGTTTTTCAACTGAGGTGAGCCTATTGACTCTGTTTGGCTTTCTACGTGTAAAATTTATAGTATCAAAAAACTATATGAATCCAATAAATTTAGTTTATTTTCCTACTTTTAAACATTAAATTTAATCAATCTAATTTATTATTTTATTTTCTATACTTTTTTTAAATAACTAAGTCGACCGGATTGACATATTTGTATTTATTCTATCATTTAATAATTTTATTTATACTAACTCAATTGGATTGATTTAGTCTAAATATTCTATCGTTTACCTTTGTATGTTCAAATTTCCACATGGACAACATTGTTCAAAATTAAAACTCAACATCTTCAAAAAAAGTACTACATCAACCTAGTCATCTTTATATCATGTTTTATTCTCACTCTAACCATATAAGTAATTTATCTTTTTCAAATTTTAAGTAAAATTCATTTTCTCACTTATTTTCAAAATTTAAATTTTATTATTGTCTTCATTAGTTTTTTTTTTTAATAAAACTATACCTTTATAGTTATATAAGTCAACCACTTCAACTTAGTTATGTATCTACCTTTTGTATAAAAAACTAATTAGAATCACTCCATTATGTTCATTTTGGATTATCTTTTAATAGTTTGAGTTGATCAACTCAATAGTATTCTATTTTATTTGTACAATTTGATTGACTAGATTGACCTTGTTCTATTTATTTTATTCCTAATTCAATCAAAGGGAATTAACCTACATTGATAGCAATTAAACTCACTTTACTTTTTAGTTGGTTTTCTATTTATTTAATTTCCAAAAACTACAAATCAGATTTTGAAACTTTGATTTTGGCTCTTATTTTTCACTTTATTTAGTTTACCTTAGAAATTATGTACCGACAGTTTTCAAAGTACCTAGATATTATCATAAATGGATACACAATACTATAATTACGATAATTTTTTATCATTTACATATATCATGGCATGAGGGGCTAGCTCTAATACTCATAACCATAGTATATATCTAAACACAATCTTTAGTTTCTACTTACTTCATGGTATTTTAGAAATGCCTATAATTTCCATCTTTATTTAACCTTAAGAATCCAACAATCCATTTATTTGTGCAGTGCAGTAGTTAGCAATTATCACCAAGAAGCTAATTCCATCTTACCATTGAAACTAGGTTTAATGGGTTATGTGAGTGGTACTTCCTCCATAGTCAATGCTCTTAAATATTAGGTTCACACTATCTAATGGACAAACAAGTACCTTTGGAAGCCTACACTTTGAATCAAAACCTTTATTATGACTACTTGATCCTATTTTTGAATAATTAATTAGCTTCTAACTTCCATTATTGTTACTTTTATTTGTTATTCTATGTTGTATTATAAATTTGTATTAGCCATCATTGATACAAGGTTTGTGATGTGTGTTATAAGTAGATCAACTAACTTGACCTAATTACCTATCTATTTAATAATTTTTTCTATAACTAAAGATAAATAGTACATATTTAGATCATTGTAAATTTTTCCTAGATTTAAAAACTAAGTAAACCAACTCAACCCCATCTATTACAAACTATTTTGTTTTTCTTCTTACATAATTAAGTTGACTAGTTTGACCTAGACTATTACAAACTATTTGTTTTCCTTCCTACAAAACTAAGTCAACCATATTGACCTAGTTTGTTCTATTTTCCTTATTATATAGCTAAGTTGATTAGATTAACCTAGAATATTATAGATGGTTTTATTTTCCTTCCTACAGAACTAAGTTGACTAGCTCAACCTAGCCTTTTATAGTCTTTTCTATTTTTCACAAAAGTAAGTCAACTAGCTCGACCTAGTCTATTAAAAAATTTATATTTCCATTCCTAATAACTCAATCAACTGACTCAACCCAAACTACTATAAACTAAATTTTTTCCTTCCTACATAACTAAGTTGACTTCTCAACACAATTTATTATAGACTATTTTGTTTTTTTTTCCTATAAAATTAAGTTAACTAGCTTGACCTAGTCTATTAAAAAGTGTTATATTTTCCTTCCTACAAAAATAAGTCAACTAGATTGACCCAATCTATTATAGACTATTCTATTTTTCTTCCTATAAAACTTGGTTAAATAACTCAACCCACTATACTACAAATTATCTTATTTTTTAGTAAGTGTTTATCTCAGTCATTTCATCATTTAAAATTTATTTGATGATGCTAATAAGAAAAATTAAACTAATATGATGAGTTTCACTAATCCTAATAAACTTCCAAAGACACAATTTATGGTGACTAACCCAAATCAAATAAATATCCATGTTACCATTAGAACTACCAACTATGGGAATCTTCCTTATTCCCTAGCCCTTAATAATTTGTAAATGTAAACAATAGATGAAATTACCTTAAATATATGATCAAAATTATCGTCTTAATCAACAAAAATCCTCAACAAAGAGGTAAGGATCCTATAGTCGTTTATAACCTCATGATGGGACTTTATATTGGAAAACCCCATTCACTTTCACCTAACTTTTCCATAGGATTTGGGTCAAGTCATATTATGACTTCTATCACACCTATACCCTCTCTCATATCTCCTTTAATATTATGATATCATACTCCATGTCATATTTCACCTCCATGCCAAGTATTTATACAAACATGGAAAGGTGACTTTTATTGGGTCTACTCAAAACACCCATACTGATACCCAATTCCATTTTACTCATAGTACATATACCACTACTAGTGATTCTCATGCCACTATTATCTCATGATAGTAGTGCATCTCAAACTCTTAATACCTTGCATACTACTAATTCATCTAATTTTGCTTCTTTTAGTCAAAATACCATTCAAACTAATCAATTACTATCATAAACTCTTAATCAAATAAATACATTTAAAACTAATAATGACAACCAAATGATGCAAATGCAAAACCAATGATTTCATCTCCAATAGAAACTTTCATCTACTTAATGGGTAACACAAAATATTAATTCCCCCTACCCCTACCCCCTCCCCCACTTAGAGATGAAAATGGTAACCCTATCACCCAACCCCCATTTATTAACAAAACTATTAAACACTTAAATAATGAACCTCTTGTTCCTAAAATTAAAAAAATTGACATAAGGGGTGTTGTCCCCACTATCACTTATAATGGATCCATGGATCCAACTTTTCATTTGAAAAGCTTTAGAAATTTTAAAGATTGGGTTAAACTTAATACCTTTGCTACAACCAAATTCCTACCTAGAACATTTTCAAGTGATGCTTTCGATTGGTATAGCCAACTTAAAACTTATTCCATCACTATCTTAGAGGACTTATTAAATTAATTTGTTCAATAACTCCAAATTATTTATCTTCCTAAGAAAAAACATAGCCCACTTTATCAAATGTAAACAATTAGAAATCAAAATGGCATAAGTGTTCATCAAATGATGGAAAGCCTTGTCTAACAAAACTAAGCATAATATGTCAAATGATAACCTATTCCACTTATTCACTAATTATCTTCATCCTAAATTACAATATCATGTTATCACCCTTTCTCCAAAATCCTTAGAAGAGGCCCTTGACCAAGCTAAACATCAATATTTCCTTCTATGTCAACTTCAGACTTCACACCCTCCAATAGGAACTTGAATGCTTATGAAATCTAAGAATCAACATAAAAAAAATGATGGTGTTAAAAATAATTATGAATCCATGTACATTATCCAATCCATTGTTCCAAGAAACCACATGGATCATAATCCTCCAATGCCAAGTAATAACAATTCTCATTCTATATCTCATTTTTTCAAGGGCATAATATGAATGTAAAAAAACTTCTTTCCTTAGTAGCAATAAAAAATCATATTCCATGACCTTCCCCATGATATCTTGATATTCCATTCCCTATAAAACATTGGTATTATCCCAAATTTTTTTTGGGGTTTGATGTAATTTTGGGCCATTCTCATGAAGCTTGTCTCGAATTATGAAATTTTGATATGGGTTATCTTCTCAAAACTAATTTTGATCACAAATTTCTCATATGTAAATGTCAAAAATATTATGAAATAGAATATATTTCTCATGAAACTAAAACTAAAATGAATCTTTAAATCAAACAATTTCTCACTTATCCATTTACAAGTATCTGCTTCTAAATCATCAAGATAAAACTAATCAACCTCTTAAAACCAACAATGTCAAAATTATTATAGATCCTAACATCAATAATGATAATGGTGTTAATATGAAATACATAAGATAGTAGTTTATTACATTGATTATTATCGAGCCTCCAACCATAACAATTTTCCAAAGTTCTACATTGTTCAAGAATCTTACCCATCTATCTCATATAATTGGGGCATGTGGAACCAAAAAACATAGAAGTATCAACTCCAACAATGCAAATCAATAATACCTATCATATCATTTATATAATATCTACTCCCCATACAACTAACATACATCAAGTGGATACCCCAAAAACTTTAATTGGTATTTATTCCACTCAAGAATAAGAAATTACCAAATATACAACCACATCACTTAAGATAACTCAAGAACCTACAACCATTCAACCCATCATAACCAAACCTAAAACAAGCATACATTATCAACATAAATTTTAATTCCATTACAACCCACATTAAATGGATTTATTGCAACATTATGCACCTTTATCCAATAATACTCTATCATGTTATGATGAATGGGATCCCATAGATAAATTTTCATGTCTACTGTCTCAAATTCATTTCTTAGAACTTATGACAACTTTTAATCATAATCATAATCAACCAATGAAATTATTATTTTAAATTAACATCCCTCATCCTCTACCTACAGGGAAAGAATCTATCTTATAAAGATATGAAGATACAATCCTTCAACAATGCAAATAAATGTCTATCTACATTGATGAAATAATGGACACTTCTCTTTCACTCAAATTTACTATTTCTTCCATGATTCCTAATGAGATATTGCTTTGTATGGATGACCCACCTTTATTAATTAGTGTAAAAATAAGAGATATCTAAGTCAAATGTGCTTTAATCAATAAAGGATTGGTCACTTGTGTTTCTTCCCTTGATTTTATTAAAACACTTGGATATTCTAAACACAACCTTTAATCCATACAAAGTACATACCAATGATATGGTCAAAGAGAAATGACTATGTTAGGTTGTGTTTTCTTCCTATAATGGTTCCATAGTCATGGTACATGTAAAAGTCATGATATTAAAATTACCACTCTCTTAAAATTTATCTTACTCAGTCAACCTTGGACACACTGCATGAGAGTAGTCACTTTGTTAGCATGTCAATATGTTAAATTTCCTTATAATGGTGATATATAAAATATTAAAAGAGACAAAAATACTTTTAATTTTTATTAATTCCAAGAAATAGGTGTTTTTAAAATACCTGTCATCACATTTCATGAATTACAATGTTTTAAACATCCTAATAAATCTACTAGATGTTATAATGGTCAACTAAGTTAGGAAACATAATACCTAATCTTTTAATTTTAGATGATGATGAATTAGATGATATAAGTTTAAAAATCAATAATTATAAACCCTTTATTAACATAATTGATCAATTACCTCTTTTTTTATGACATTGACATTGTTAAAAACAATGTGATGAAATTATGACTACCTTAGCAAAAACTAAGAATTCCATTCACCATGCTTATTTGACTAAAAAAATCATTGAAATGTATTATTGACATTTATACTCCTAAATATGATG
>JARHVA010007722.1:85000-87500 GCA_037957365.1 Torreya grandis | reverse complement strand
AATAACCTCCTTTAAAATACTTAAATTGGTATATATATAAACATTAAAGAATGACACACATAATCCCTTAAACTATCTCTCAGAGCTAGTCACCCATAGGGCTAAGTCTCATCTCTCTAAATTCATCTCAGGAATATCATAGATCACAAGAATACCAATAATAGGAAGTCTAAGTAGATCATGGACATCCTCTAAATTAATACTTACCAAAATAGTATACCCATCCACCTCCCATTAAAAATTTTTGGTTAATCACTCATGTTCTCCTAAGAACATCATGACTGAGTCAACACTAAGATAGATCATATGCATCTTCATAATACCACTAAAACATAATAATTCCAAACATGCATGATCATATATTTTCAATCTATCTAGTAAGTTAGGTAGCCATGATAACTCTATCAAGCACCATAACATCCATCACCTTTATAAAATGTCAAAAAAAAAATATGTATTAGTCCTCGATCTAACATAATCAATAAAATAACTTCTAAAATTAATTTCAAATATTTTTAGTTCAAAAATTCACTACTTCATCAACATATTTTTGGATTTTAACCACATATTCATTGTCTTGTTTAAAAATAAAAATATTACACTAAGTCATCTAGGAAATAAACTATATCAACCACTTTTAACAAAATCAACAAGACCACATAACTAAGTTAGCTCACCACTATGTGGTTGGCCATGTCATTATAATATTGTCAACCACTTCATATGAAGTTGGAAATTTTTTCAAACTATGTTAGTCACTTCCCTACATTACTACATTCATCAATATATATGTAGTTGGCCACTTAAATATTACTAACTAGTTCAATCCTCTCATACATAGTTGTCCACTTAGGAATAAACTACATCATCTACATATTATGTATTCAACCACCCTTTTCAGTGCTCACATTCTAAACTAGGTCGGCCTATTTGAATCTATTTATTTTTTTATGATGACTTTTTACCTATTTATCATTAATGCCTTAGGTGTTAATAAATCATTTTGATACCTAACCATTGACTATCCTATTCTCTACTCTATCCTAAAAATTGTTAGGGAAAATTCTATTATATAAATTGTCCCCACCTAATGTTCTAAATTTACCATATTTTTCAATAAAAAAAATAAAAAATCCAAATTCAAGGCATCACTTATCTGAGTCACACTAGCAATGACCACTATGCATCCCCAAGCTCGCACTCCTCATCTCCAAGCCATAGTTTCTATCTTCACTATTTTAGGTATCTCAGGGATCTATTTTTATCTCAATAGCAAAACTACAAATGAATAGTCTAAAATCCTATTTATATTTTAATTTACAAATTCTTTAACTATCAGTTATTTTCTAACAAATTTCAATTTTTTCTCATAACTATGTTTTCACTAATTATTTCTTTGAACTAAAATATATTCTATAATACTAATATCATAGAGAATTTTCTATAGATAAGACATATTTTTTTAAAAAAATTGGTTTTTCTCTTATTTGTTAGGTCCGCCTAATGTCCCTACATTGAACACCTCTTCATTTATCTCACACAACTTCTCTTCTACAACAACAAGGTAAGTAAAAGTATGTATTTTTCAATTCCTTGTTTTCAACTACCTTTATTCTTCATACTAAAATTTATTATCTCAACATATTTTATTGCTATGTTCTTTTATCGAAGCACCATCCCTTATTATAACTGCATGACACATGATGAACTTTGAGTGGAACATACATACATACATACATACATACATATATATATATATATATATATATATGTATGTATATATATATATATATAATATTTTTTAAACTTTATCAGTTACTCATGATTTCTCTCTTATAAGAACCTATCAAATCTCAATCTCTCTGAGTGCATGCCATAAAGGGTGCACTGAGAAAGGGGTTAGAATTCCTTTTATTCCTTATAGAATTTTTGGCCCTTATACCACCACCTAAACCCAATACAAGATACTCATATCTATTTACCAAAGCATTTAAAACCCACTTGTACACTTTACTAAAAATATCACCATAACAAATATCCCCCACATAATAAAAAAACCCACTTTTACCACTTTTCCTACTTTGTCAACTAGGTTGATCATATTTTGGGTTTCGCATAGGTTATAAAATATGTTAGCACAAGGTGACATAGTTCAATACCTAATAGCTCTATTTATTGCCTAACAAGGTCAACCAGTCCAATTGCATCGACTAAATTATGAATAGGGTTTAGGTTTAATCCATGTCTATATATAACATATCATTTCATTTATAAATAGATGACCATTTAACTTCACATCATTATTGATCATAAATCTACTTTACATTCAATAATTGGTTTCATTACTTAGGTTTTTTCCTTGAGAGAAACTCTTTTCTTGTGGAGGTCTTGGATGCATAGAAGATTCTTATATCCTAGAGCTTATTTATCTTTGTGATCCTTACAATCCCAATACAACCTATTAAAAAGTACAATTGGCCAAGGGAGATATTGAGGCATG
>JARHVA010007722.1:0-80000 GCA_037957365.1 Torreya grandis | reverse complement strand
GTGTAAGCTTAGTGGTTGATTGAGAGGTAGATCAGAGTTTGGACTATGTGCATGACCATTTTGGTCATGTTGTTGAGGTTATGATAGAGTTTTTATTGAGAAGTTTATATTGATCCAAAATGTGGTTTTATATGTTTGAGTTTGTGTGAAGTGAAGGGGGATGATATACATTATATCTCCATCAAATTGGTAGGAAATTAGTGTTCAAGAGATGTTCATATCATAGGTGTTGGGAAGGTGAACAAAATCTAGGTCAAAATAACTTCACCATCTTATGGTAAGGCACTGCTTATGAAGTAGGTTTTTCACTAAATCTATGTTAGAAGGACTTGACTATCCTAGGGGTAGGGATTCCTTGTGAAGTAGTTGTTTCATTAAATCCAAATCAAAATCGATTTTCCATATTAGGGGTAGGTGATCCTTATGGAATGGGTGTTCCAGTAAAGTCTCATGTTTGTAATACCTTATAGGAAAAGTAGTCCATGTGTTTGTAAGCTTGAGAGTGGGTTTTATTCCCCATTAGGGTTTCCCACATTAGATGTTATGTTATGATATGCTTCTTTTATTCATGATTTGATTGTAATCTAGTTACATATACTTCTTGTGTTGATTCATTAATGTCAATGAGTGAATGATAAGTCATATAAAATTTAAATATTGGTTAACTAATTTACCCCTCCTCTCCTTAGTCATATTATACCTCCAATAATTGGTATCAAAGCTAGTCCTTTGGAATAATACTAACAACATGGAGGAGATCGTAAGTAGCACAAGATGGCTATGTAGTTGAATAAAGAGAATCAACAGTGGAAGGTTATGATCAATGTACTTGAAGATAAAATATATACTTTGAAGAAAGATACAAAAGAGGATGAGAAAGTTATCAATGATCTCAAGGTTCAAATAGAAGATGCCAAGGCAAGTTTGAGTTCAAAAGAGGAAAGTTGTTCAAAAATAAAAATGACATCATGTATGATGAAGAAGTTCATCATGATAGTGGAGAAGTAGAAATTTTCTATGACAGTGAGGAAAAAGAAGTGGATGTAGGATCTGAGATCATAAATAGGTTTCAAAAGATGAGGAATGTGATCAAAGGTCTCGAAGCACAAGTTGGGTCTCTTGAGGAAAGTTTGTTAGGCAAGACCAACAGAGATAAGAAGTATGAAGAGTTGATCAAGTCTCTTGAAGAGAAAACATGTAGATTGAAGGATGACATGGATAAAGAAGCTGAGGAGGATAAAGAGGTCATGAAATATATCAAAGGTCAATTTGAGGTTTTAAATGGTAGCCTAAAATCAAGAGAAAAGTGTAGATATCTAAAGACTCAATTAGAATAAGCCAATACCAAGGTGATTTTGAAGTAAGGTAAGTATGATGAGTTGAAGACTAATCTTTATTCCTTAATATTAGACTATGAACAACTTGTAAACAAGTTGAACAAGCTAGAAAAGGAACATGTAAAGCCTAAGCAAGCTAAAAAGAATATAATCTTTGAAATAAATGCAAGAAGGTTTGTTAGATAACCAAATGCTTCAAGGTATGCTAGTTTATTTCATGGTCATTATTATACATGTAATTAGTATGGTCATAGAGTTAAGGGCTATAGAAGGAATTTAGTCAAGTATGGGTATTCATGGAGCTATGATAGGAGTTTTTGGCCAAAGATTGATCACAATTCAAATCTATCAAAAAGCATAAATGGTGTTATTTGTTTAATTTATGATAAGAAATGTCATATTTATATACTTTGTCCTAGTAAATTTTATAATCCCTCAATCTATCTGAAGAACGGAGAGACTCCTAAAAAGTATATCAAAAGTCAAAACATGATGTAGAGACCTAAGGCAGTGAAGGCTAGTCTTATTGATTTTAAGGATCAAAATTTTGATACTATAGAAAAGGAATTAGTTTTGGAGGTGTTTCAAGAGTGCTAAGGAATTTTGATATCAATATGAATGGAGAAGAAGGTAGGTGATCTAAGAATCAAGTTAGTTATACCATTCAAGGACAAGGAGAATCTAAAAGAAGGATATCATTCTGATGGTTTATTTGTTGTAGTTAAAGAATTTTTAGGTAAGATGGAGTTTAATGATTGATAAGAGTTCTTATTGTCTGATTTCAAAGAGGATAAGGTGTTAGTTAAATAAATATGCTAAGAGCCTATAGTTTCATCATGCATTCTCAAGGAAGCCAAAGAAGAGATAGATGCTAAAAAAGTTGTTTTAGTCAAGAAAAGGAAGAATAAAAAGAAGGTTCTTTAGTCCTTTAATGAGAACTAGTATGCTCATTTTTTATAGATCCTTGTGAATTAGAGATGTCTCTATTTTCCTTCATGAAGACATTTTTTAATTTGAAGAAGCATGTGGTCTTGCAAAGGCATTTTTAGTCTAAAGGGTTAAATTGAATGTTTTCAGGTGAAAAAGGAGGATTTTTGAGTTTTAAAGATGATATTTACACATAGAAAGGTCCATTGACCTTATTATAGCATGCATTAGGTGGTTTTGTGGTCTGAAGGTACATTGAAGTCAAATTGGATATTTTTGAGTGCTCTCAATTTTCTCAATTTTGTGCTTAAGGGTAAGCAGGCCTAAAATGGGTTATACAATTTATGGGTTCCCAAAAGTATGGAGGATAAAATATTGGTCCCTAATTATGTGATGGTCATCTCCAAGTGTGCAAGAATTTTTAGAGGTGGGCTTTGAATAGAAGGAGGTTTGTTGACCCTATTTATTTTGAGATTCTAAAGTTTTGGGCTATGATATAAAACTAATTTGCCTTATGAATTGAGGTTTGAGGATTTTTAATATGTTTAATGAGATAAATGGGTTTTAAAATAAAGATTAATATAGATTTGAATGTTTGTTTTTTTAAATTATTCAAGTTTTTTTCAAAATGCAGGCCTAATTGGCTAGTAGATTTATGAAGGAAGTATGTTGTAGATGAGGAGATAGGTGATGAAAATTGGAATTTTTAAGGGGTAATATGAGATTGATCCATGTATAAATTTTTATGTCCTAAACATGTGCCTATTGAAGGTTGTGGTCTTTGTAAGTTCCAAGTAGGGTTATAAGGAGTCTAGACAAGCCTAGTATGAAGAAGTGTGATTTTTTTGATCAATTTATCCAAAATATAAAGGCATAGGTATTTCAAGGTAAGGTATTAGGTTTTTTTAGAGAATTTTCCATATTTTATTAGGTGGCATGAAGTATTATTCTTGCTCTTTGAGGTGGATTGAGAGAGAAGGATAGTAAGACTGTGTGGTGGTTCTTCATGGTGTGTGGAGATCTGAAGATGCTCAAGAGGTGCAATGGCTCAAATATATTAGGGGGAGTCCCTCTCAATTTTATCAATGTGAATTCAATAAATTTTTCATGTTCATACATGTTTATTCCTCATTTATAGTAGTGCATGATCAAAGAATAATATAGTCATGGTGCATGGTTGAGAAGTACAAGGTGGTATGCATAGAGTTAGGGGGAGCTAAATCAGATAGCTTGAGTGGATTGAGGAGCTATGCATGATGTGAGGGGAAGAATATGTGAGATGATTCAATAATATTAAATATGTATTGATATATTCTATATATAAGAGTTTAATAACTTTTATATTATGACTTGATCGAACCTAGTCATAATTATGAAAATATATTGCATCTTCATGTATAAGTAAAGCGAGCTTATGAGTTCTATAGGTAAATAGGTCCAAGGATCATAATAACCCAAGTTTAGTTTGATATATGTCAAATAAAATTTGACATGAGATAGAACATGATGTTAATGGGAGATTTCTAAGCTCTATGAGCAGCTTGTGAAGTCCAAGGATCAAATATGTCTAAGTTTAGATTAAATCATGTCAAATGGGGATCAATTATCTCATTTTATGTATGTAAGTATAATGAGTATGTAGAATATTATTTGGATACATTCATGATGTTAGGAGGAGTTTGGTGTCTATTTATTCCAATTTGTCATTAATGTCAAAGATGGAGAAGGAAAATAAGAGGTTGTCATCAATGACAAAGGGGGAGATTATTGACAAGTGTTTTCATTGATGTCATGTGTGCATTAATGTCAAAGGTAATGACAAAGTGGTGATGTAATGACAATGATGATTTTGAGCCTAAAGTTGTGTAAGGTAAGATTTAGATGTATATGAGCTAAGGTAAGTATTCTCTTAGGCTTATCATATTATATCTATCATGTTGATATGGTTTTAGCTTAAGGAGAGAAGACAAACATGTGAACAGTGTGTTGGCATAGGCTTGGTAGCCTAGTTGTAAGCATGGATCTTAAGTATATGTTTGGATAAGAAGTTGATAATGTTATATATCATGATATCATGTTTTATATGTCTTTTTTAGTGTTAAGAGAGCTTAAAATGCTTATGGGAATACATGTTTTCCATCTAGTCCTTCATTATGTTCATCTAGACATAGTTGTTTCTTTGGTAAAAAAACTATGTAGGTAGTTTGATGGCATCATATTTCACATAAATGAAGGTTCTAAGAATATTTTGATATATTAATGGATTTATCTATGTGATGAGATCATATGGTTCAAATTTTAGGTCATACAGTTGAGCAGAATAAAAGATATATTTGTGTAAAGTTGGTTTCTTAGACAAAATTTACTATGTTTCTATACTTAGCAAGACTGTCACTACACATCATGCAGATATAAATGAAATATAAAGTTTGTGTATTTAATATAAGTACTCAAAGAGTCAAATATGGTCAAATTTTTACATGGATATGTTTTGTATAGTTCTAATAATCTACCCTAAAAACTTGGTGTCTTGAAGTTATTTCTAGCTCCAGTTATAAAGCTTCAAAGTTGCTCTCACAAATTGTGATGGCCTAGAGACCATCAAGTTTAAGCACATTGAATTCTAAGGTCAATGGTATAGAATATACAATGATGAGAAATTAATCATATGTATTTATATCAATGGTGCATATGAATTCAACATGTTAAAGTTTACATGTGTTGGTGACAAGTGTCACATTCATGAAGCTTGGATAGAAAAATCAATAATTCAAGGATGATCATGTAATCAGAAGACTAATAGTGCATGTTGAGTTAAAGAGTCAACAAAGCATGTGGGACTACCATGTGGCACACACACATGGAATGATATAAAAATGTTTATAAGGCATGAAAGGGTGCCAAGGTTTTTACTCATTGCAGTTCTGATCGAATTATAATGGTGATCATTGCTTGATAAATATTGAGCTACTCAATAGAGATCAACAAAACATATTTGTTTCAAATTATTAGGAAGCAGTGAGATGATGAAAAGTGATCAATATTTAATAGTAAAGAAAAGTTAAAGTCTAAGATAATTTTGAGGAAGATCTATTATGTGTATTTTTCATTCCATGATAGGGCATGAGACAATGATAAAGTGTTTTAAATTTAACAGTTGCTCAGTGACCATTGGAATTCAAATATTAAAATTTATGAAGGAAGACTAGTATATAGTTTTTTTGCTATAACTATTGATATTTTTAGAATTTGACCAAGGTGTAAAAATAAAATTTATATAGGACTTCATGATGCATCTATAAAACCTAATTAGAATGTATATTTATTTTTACAATCAATTATATGGAGCTCCAAATTTGAATACATATTTGACCATGTCTATAAATAATCCAAGAAGTATAATTGGGTTTGTTTTGATGGTATTTGGATGTTTCAAGGTGATTTATCTATTTGATAATGTTGTAGACTTATTAAGGATTATCTATATGGATTTTAGAGGTTTGAAAAATCCATATTTAGTATGAACAAATTCATAAAATCTAACTATTTTTTCATTCATGGTGTTCTTATGTACAAGTCTAATATTTGAGTAGATTGAGCATATGTAGAGGTGTGTGATGATGATTGTAATAATTTAAAGATGGCTAATAGGTCATTTATATTAGACATATTCATTTGGAAGTGATCTTTTTAATCTAATTTTCTCATTTAAGTGCTAAAGGAGTGGATAGGTCTCCATGATACCTATAAGGGCTAGTAAAGCCTAATAAAAAGGTACAACTACTTAAGGGTGACCCATCGATGCTATGGCCAACCTATTGTAATGGTATTGAGATATGTCTTCTTATTATATAAGCCTAAAGGGTTAAGGAAAATATTATGGCCAACCAAGAAGATAATAATCATGAATAATCTATAAAAGGTGAAATCAAAGGTGATGATTTCTAGACTTATGAGAAGGGGATCTAATTGAAGTAAGAGTATAGAGTTGAGAGGTGAAGGAGAGTAAGGGTGCCTAGTGGATGGATTGAAGAATAGATTAGGTAGATGTATGTGTGTATGACATTTAGGTCATATTTTTTATGCTATAATAGTGCTCTTGTAGGTTTGAAGATTTAGGATGATTGAAGAGATTTAGAGTGATCCAAAAGGATGTTTTGGATTCCTTGAATGTGAGAAAAGGATGGATGATGTCTTTGAAAGTTTGGTGGTTTATTTAAGAGGTAGATTAGAGTGTGGACTATGTGTATGACCTTTTTGGTCATGTTTTTAAGGTTGTGATAGTGTTTTTGTTGAGAAGTGTAGATTGATCCAAAAGGTGGTTTTAGATGTTTGTGGGTGTGTGAAGAAGTGAAGGGGGATGGTATATATTGTATCTCCATCAAATTGGTAGGCAATCAATTTTTAGGATATTTTCATATCATAAGTGTTGGGAAGGTGCTCAACATATTATTAAGAAGGACTTGATGATCATATGGGCATGTGATCCTTGTGAAGAAGGTGTTTCAATAAATCTAGGTCAGAAGGACTTGACCATCCTAGGGGTAGGTACTCCTTGTGAAGTAGGTGTTTCACTAAATCTAGGTCAGAAGGCATTGACCATCCTAAGGGTAGGTGATCCTTATGGAATGGGTGCTACACTAAATTATCATGTTTATAATACCTTATAGGATAATTAATCCATGTGTTTCCAATATTGAGAGTGGTTTTTATTCCCCATGAGGGTTTCCCACATTAGATGTTATGTTATGATCTGTTTCTCTTATTCATGATTTGATTGTAATCTAGCTACATATGCCTATTGTGTTGATTCATGAATGTGAATGAATGAATGAATGATAAGGGATTATTAAGTGAAAGATTGGTTGATTGATTCACCCCATCTTAGTCATCTTATACCTCTAAAAAACATGGGGATATATCTATAGCCATAGGTTTTAGATTATCATGGGGCATATGCCCACTTAATGTTATCGAATGCTAGGGATAGGGTGTCAATGTCACTCCCTTATCTATAAAAAATATCATAGAACATAATCATACTAAAAAAAAATCATAAACACTATGAAATTTATCAAATAACCATGCTAATACATACCCTCTACCACTCATGTCCATCCTCAGGCCATCCAACAAATATCTTATATAGATACCATACAATATGATCTAGGGTCAACATGTCCAAAGTAACATGGTACTACATCATGGTATGTATCTCAATAAATGAAAATACAAACTAATATGAAAACATCTATGGATGAGCTTATATAAGTAGGGGACCACCAATTGGCTATACCATTATAATATTCTCATAGGCCCAAACATTTACTAGAGTCATAGATCCAATACCTCCACCATTACTCTCTAGTGAAAAGCTATAAAGACCCTTATATAAATGGATAGTATAGTGTGACCCCATGAATATCTAGTTTAATCAAGATCAATGTGTCATACTATATGGTACATATGATATGAAATATCCATTGTAACACCCTCTACAACCATAAATGACACCAATAAAATGCAAATGAACTTTCAAAACTGTAAAACATAACCTGCGATAATCCTACTAAAATGAATCATACTATTTAGATATACATCTATATCCCTATGACTAGTGAAATATTCATGATAACATTAAATATAACTTGGGATTCCATCTCTAGTAACCTAAACTCTCTTGCCTCTAATTGTAAGCTAGAAAGTTTATACACAACCTCTACACTGATTGTCATCTCAATTTTGGGGAGCCAAAAAGTGCATGTATCTAGGTTTCATCTATTATCTAGAGCTATGAGGAGTTGGATATCATAGGTTATCTATCCAAAATGGGCCACATGACCCAACCCTACATGATCTATAATGGCCCAGTCAGCCACATCTAGATTTAACTCTTCCAAAGTAGAATAATGTCAATCATGCCAAAACTACCAAATATGTATATCTTTCTAAAATAAAGAACATAATAATAATTTTTTTATCAGTTATATTTTAGTGTAAAAATGTATAAATTATATTTAAATATTCAAACAACTAAAAATATGGTAGTGGTATATGTTAGCATCTATGTAGGATAGAAGCATCAAACACTAACATCAATGAAGGACACAAACATTGGATACTTGCATCTGAATCTTGACATTAGTATTGTGTTACTAAAATAAGTGTATAGGAACTTAATTTAGGTTTCCAATTTCCCACTATAAAGAAAAAAATTACACATAGTGTGATTTTTTTTCAAAAATTTAAAATTACTAGTAAATTAGCATTCAAACCTACTTATGAGTTCAATGAAATCATAGCTAGCTAGGGCACCACAAAGTACATAAAATTGCATTGGTGTATGTGATATACCATGTGGAATTGTTATATTATACTTAAAGATAAAAAAACATATAAAATTAAAAAATTCAAATGACTTCAAATTTCTATTCAAAGTAGCTAATATACAACTTCTACACAAACTTCAAATTTGCATATCTTAAGAACTAATTGTCCAATTTCAAAACCACAAGTTGTGTTGGTATCAAAAAAATGAGATATTGCATATTATACAAAATTTTAAAATTTTAAAACTTTACCAAAAATATCTAATTTTTTTCTACATTTATATTTTACTAGATCCCATATACTACCAAAAATAAGGTTATAAATTATTGTCCATAATAATTTTAGAAAAATATCAAGTACATTATATCAAAGACATTATCAATTTTACTTATGAGAGGATATGAATAGTAGGAACCATATCACCTCATCTCAAAATTGGTTATATATTAGTAGGGGCATATATATGAACATGCTCTACATAATCGACTATAGTTTACACATTCTTCAGATTCAGTGGGGGCATGATTCGGAAGCATGGTCTCCACACTTATTCACTATTAAAAATATATGAATTATAGTAGGGGCATGTTTTGTAAAAATGTGTTTCACATTTTTACTTATTTAAAATTTAAAAAATTTCCATATATATTGGAGTTATGATTTGGAAGCATGTTATCTACACACAATTTCTAAGTTGGCAAAAATACATATTATATGATTCAAATTCATAGTTCTATAAACATTCTATACATTGGTACCTTTTTATATGCATTTTTAGTATAAGACATCCAAAGTATATATGTTATGAAATGTGTGACTAATATTTCAAAAAAGCTAGTTTTAGATTTTAAAACTCCTTTGTGGACTACTACTACATTATGGATTTTTAAGTATTGATACCCTAGTCAATATTTTAAAAATTGTATTGAGTCATATCCATATATAACAATTGGCTCTTATTTTACGTTTGATTGGAGGGACTAAATCATTTAGTATCACCATGTTTTTGGGTGAACTTTATTACATCACTCATATTATACCAATCTATACATAGACATATCTTTTGCACTCGAGTTGTCCTATTTAGGAAATAATACTCTCGATAGCCAAAGTACCATGATTCATATTTTAAGTTAGGGGCATGATCACCTCCCAACTCTCCCTACTCTAGATCAAGAACCACCATGGTGAAATCCCCTTGATCACATGTAGTCTCACTCATCTTCCTATCCATAAGATGGATGAGGTTGTAATCCCCCTTTCTACTTCTCAAATTGTTAGCACTACAGAAAAAGTACTATATAACACATACATAGGTGTATTCTATCCATGATATTTTTTATGAAACTTTTTATTATTTCTTACATATATATTATATACACTTATTACTTTGTGGCATATCCTTGGTTATAGGTAATGTTTAAATCAAAGGTTTATTAAAATGTCAAGAAAAGATAACGTATGTTTTCCACACCACAATATGCATTTTATTTTCCTTTAACCTAATAATTTCATTTTTTGACATTACTATATTAAGGGTGGGGTGGGAGTGGGGGATTTAAACACACATTTTGGTATAATTACTCATTTTAATAGCCTCCTTGTATGTACATACCTTTTTGATTGAGAATTTAACATTTAGTGATGCATTTGTTGACCCTATAAGTAAAAACTTCCATAGGGTATTCTAGGTCATAAAATGTTCATCATGGTCATAAATGAGGTCTTATACTATGTTTTATCTTGATCACATTTGCCAAAGTTCATCTAATGTCATTTTATGTCCTTTTGTGTCATCTTAATGAACTTTTATAGTTTTCCACTTAGGAAATAGGTGTTAAGAAGGAATCCAACATGTGTGATGTCATAAAAGTGTCAATTACCAGTTTTGAAACTAAATATTGTAGGTTCAACATAGAAATAAAGGAGATAACTATAAAAGTGGTAGTTTCTAAAGTTTTATGGATTGTAGGATAGTTTTGGCATGTGAAGAAGATTCAATAGTGTCCCTTTAGATCCCCATAAGTTAGTTTCAAGATTGGGAAGCTTTGAGAATTCCAAAAATGACAAAAATTGATTCATTTATCTCATCACTTTCTTGTGCAAGTCAAAGTAGTCAATCAGTTTTCCTCTAGTATGGATAGGTTAGGTAGACTTGAGGGGAATGAATTTGGTGGATGTTAGTACTAATTTTTTACTTCATTTACATGGAAATATTTTTTGGTTATGTGATTTTTTATTTATGAACAATGTTTAATATTGTTAATGCCTTTAAACTTCTTACACATCCCCAACACCTTAGTCTTCATATTTGTTTTTAGTGGTTTGATGTTTCTAAGTGGTGTATGTGATTTTATATATAATTTACACTCCTTTATTTCTTATTTAAAACTTGTTTCATGTGTGAAAATGGATTGATAAGTAAGATAACCTTCATTATGCTAGAATGAACACATTATGGTCTTTAGATTAATTTTTTTTTGTTATAGAGAGTCATTTTCTTGTAATTAGATACATATCAAAGGTAATGCACCTATTTATCTCCTCCCAAGCCATAGATTCTAGGTTCTCCATGGAATTTTTGAATTTTAAGGATATCAAGGTTGATGAAGATGGGATTATAGGATCATCGATATAGATTGATCAGACCTCATGATGTTTGTCACCTACAAGACTATGTAATAATGTTTGAGTAGTGGTTGATAGGATATGTGAAATTCATGATGGAGATTTATAATGTTTGAAATTGGTTTGAAGGACTACAAGCACTAAGACATAGTAAAATATACACCTAAACCCTTCATTGCCACTTACATAGGTGTAAAGTAAGAAAGTTTCTTAGATGGTATTATTAACTTAACTTCTCAAAATAAGGTTTTTTTCATATAATGTGTCATCTCATAGTGAATTTTCCTGAGTTCTAGATAAGCCTAATGGTGTCTCTCTTGTGGCCTAGATCTAAATGCCATATCTTGACATGGGAAAATGATTTCTAGGTCAAGAAGGATGAGGTTTGAGTGGTATTTCATTTTAGTTAGGCCCATAGTCCCATGAGACCAAAAGTGAATGTGAAACTTGCAAACTCCTAGTGCATTGATGGAATAGAGATGAGAGCATGACATATAGGCATAAGTGAATTCATCCAAGTGTGGAATGGTCTTTAATGACCTCAAGAGAAGATGGAGGTCTAAAAACATAATGTTTAAGCATAAATGTATACTTATAGGAATTACACATTCCCTAAGATGTACACCTATAGACTGACTAAGATAGGAGACCAACCAAGGTTCATGGGGGGTATAAGTGTGAAAGGTTGATAAATCCACAAAATGGAATGTCCATGATGAATAAAATATCATTATCATAAAATAAAATTTCACGTGATTTTTATATTTATAAATAGATAAAAGAGTATGTTTTGAACATCAACCTAAAGTTAACTAAACCCTGCCTACAGTCATCAGACCTAATGAGCCAATTTTGAGTAATTTAATGTTCAAGAGGACTAGAGTTATGATCATGCTATGAAACTTGGTATAGAGAATAATTAGGACCTAAGATAACTCCTCATAGTCTCCTTAATGTCATATTAATAGTGGATAATATCTTTTTATATCTCAGATAGAGGGCACTCCATAGTCAAGGTAAACCTATAGACTTATACATAGATGGTGAAAAAGGTGAATAATGAGTTAAATGAATTATAAGATGATTCATGTAGTTTTATTTAAAGTAAAAAAATAATTTAGAGGCCTATATAACCATTATAAACCTACAAGTGGTCAAATACCTAGCTAAACATAGTTAGGCCTATTAGGCCTAGAATTAGGCCTACGACCTCATGGCCTCAAACATGATCCATATGACTACATGAAATCTCCAAACAATTTTATAACCATAATTATATATTAAAAGGTATGTTTTAATAATATTTTTTTATGAAACAACATGAGAGTGTTTAATTTGACCTAAAACTATCTCATACCTGTTGAGAATGCATAGAAGGAGCTTGAAGCCCAGTTTCATTCACTATTAATCTATATAAAGAGATTGCACAGTGACTTAATAATATAGGAATAGTTTTAATGGGTTATATACCCCAAATTTGTGGAATTATTTCAAAATTTAGACATCTAAATTTTATGAATCATTATTAACAAACAAAACTTCCTAAAACCCTCTTAAAACCCTTATGTGAACCCGATGGGAAATATATGGTGGTGAATGCATATATAAGGAGTGAAATAGTCTTGAAAGTGTCTTGGACCTCTATATTAATCTCCTAGGCTCCTTGACATCTATATTTTACATATTATCACTTGTATAAATAGACTAAAGTTTAGGTTTTCTATAGGTTTTGAGGTTGATTACCGGTACAGAAGGGAATCAAAAAATCAAACACATTATGGGAGGTCTACAAGGAATTTTAATAACTACCTATACTAATAAATAACTTTAATAAAACATAAAATGACCTTTGTTTGATCAATCATCATAGGTAGTTTTAAATAACACAATGAGAAATTGAAGTGACTACACAAGTTAAAGATGAGAAATGTGTCTCTAAGTTTATTGAGGTCTAAATGATTGACCAAAGGAAAAATATGTATTTTATATGTTTATAACACATATTAAACCAAAATCCATGAGTAACTATAATTCATCTAAGGGACAAATGTAAATATTGAAGCCAAGAGGGCTAATGAGTGGCTGCTAGTAAGTGAACAACAAGTGTAATAAACAAGGCTATCAACTGAAGGTGTATATGACTATCCCTAATATCATTTCCATATTATAATTTTAGATCATATGTGTCAAAATATTCCATAGGTATTTAAATATAAATTGACTACTCATCATTATGAAGGTAGTTTCAAAGAATAATATGAAGAGTCTCTATGCCAACCTAAAGGATATGACATGTTTATGATGGAGATTTGTCAAATATGACCTTCATGACGTATTTCCCACTTAATTATATTTAATATTACCTTGTTCTCATATTTTAACACTTGTTATAGATACCCTTCAACTTATCTTCTTCTCTTACCTCTCCTATGCTCTATATATGGAAGCCATTTTAACATTTGTATCTAGTACACACCTAATATGGAAAATCCCTAATAATTTGGAACCTTTTTTTCTTTTGAATAATATTTTTAATTTTATTTTATTTCTAAAATATATTTTCTAAGTTTTTATGTGGTTTATGTGGTTGAAAAGTGATGAATGTCTTCTCCTTGCTTCTTTTATGCCCTTAGATGTCTTGTGTGAGTGAAATCTCTTCTAAAAAGTTTCATATAGTGTATATGTTTGTTAAGTCTATATTGAAGTGTGAGATGGAATATTAATGTCTATTGTCAAAAATTATTTTCACCCACCTATATATGGCTATAAATCTACCTGTATGAGAAATACTTATCATATAAGAACGTAGAGTTGAAGTTAGTTTTGGTAGTTTTCCTTCTTAATGTAGATGCAAGTGTGTTTTGTGGACTTATCCTTAGTGTATCACTTCATTATCATAGGCTAATATTTATTACCTTCTTCCCTTTTCTCCCCAAAGTGATTAGTCTAGTGTAGTGTGTGAGCTTTAGAGATAAATCAAGGTAGTTATCCCTTTAACATAGAGTTTTACCTCTACTATAGGAAACCCACAGGCCTAGAGGTAATCCCATGTTGTCCAAATATATAAGAGGTATGAAAAACATCATCCAAGGTTTAAATATTTAACTACAATAATTATTTAAAATTATGACTAATTTTATCCCCTAGTCAAATAAGCCAACCCCCTGTAAGTACAAACTTCAATAAGGTCCTCTAGGTCCTAAAATGTTCATCATGGTCATAAATTAGGTATCATACTATGTTTTATGGAATAATAATTATTGGGAGAGGTGGAAGGGTGAGTTATTGTACCAAAAAAAATATTTCAATTATATCCAATCACTCATGAATTATGCAAGCAACATTGAGATCTAGCAATGCATAAAGACCATTCACACGAGGATAACACAAGAAAACACACATACGAGTGAGAAACCCTAAAGGGGAATAAAATAAAATGTGATACATAAAAATGGAATAAATTATTATAATAAAAAAATATAAAATTATGATTATTACCAAATCAACTTGGATCACCAACCCCAATGAAGTCAAGCACCCACTTGACTAGGTTTAGAAAGCACCTACTTGCAAGGAAGCATAAACTCCCTAAGTGACTCAACACCAACTCATCCACGTCATGAATTTTTATCAAAAAACCTATAATATGATATTATTTTTTCATTTTAATACCCCCTTTTACTCTAGAAAGTAATATTTTATTTGCTTAAATATTCCTAAATTGCCTTGTATATATACAAGTCTCATAGTCACATACCCTTGGTCAGCCACACATAATTAAAAAAAAAAAAACTAAACATATAATAGGTCTTATAAAACTTTATTAATATCATTTAAATCATATTTTGACCCCTTTTGGTTTGCAACAAATCAATTAGGTGTCATTTCTATTTTAGGTCTCATGGAGACCAAATTGCATTAGGTCTATCTTCATAGTGTCAAGGCTTGATCCTCTTGGGACTAGATGAATTTATCCAATAATTTTAAAAAAAAATAACTTAGATAATTACCTAAAATAATCTTATCCATGCTTTTTTATACCTATATCCTTCACACATACCATGAAAGCTCCTTAGGACAAACTACCCTATTAGGCCTGTCTATCTCAAAAGTTTGTCTTGAAAAAATGAAGCTTAAACACACTTAAGTTATTTAACTCTATAAAAAAACATGTATAAATATTCTCCATGACCTCAGGGTCATCACCAAATTCTTGGAACACTTTCACTTAGGAGATAACGAATTAAGAACATCTCTATAACTCATTCACACAGAACTCCCAACTTACCTCAATAAGCAGTCACTGTGGCTTAGACATCCAACACCTTTGTATACACTTGTCATGAATCCTTATGCATGTAAATAATCTTGTGAGATCCCAAAACCATATTTAGATATAAAATTTATATGGTCTAATGTCAAATATTGGTCTTGTAAACTAGTTTTTAACCCTATTTTTCATAGTCTTATCTGAACCACACAAGTCATTTTGTGAGAAAATTTTTAACCATATTCACTAACCTCTAAAAAATATTCAAATAATTAACATGAATTAAAATTAAAAAATAAAGTATTCATACACTTTGTTTTATCCATCTAATATGCTTAGACCCTCAAATCCATCTTCTCATCTCTACTTGGGTTTTACACTATTTGCACCATGAGGTTTGTTTATGACTAGGTAACTTGGATGACAAAATTAGAAAAATTTAAGGACATAACCTATCCAAAAATCATCATGGATATGTGAAATTAGTCTTATATTCTTCTACCATCCATTTTATTTTCTTGACTAATACAACTTTTGAGAACTATAGAAACTTCTTAACAAATAAACCTATATCTATGCATTTTCTCTCTCATCTAACTAACCACCACCTAAATCTACTTGGGATAGTTAACTACATGATCCAATAGATTTTATAGTCATTTTAATCCATTTTTAGTTGTTTTGAACAAAATATTTCATATCAAGTCTTTATTAGGGTTTTAAGGATGTTTAACATAGGTTTTGGTGTTAATAATTATTCATATAGGTCTTCCCATTGAATCAAAAACCAATGCCTAATGATATTAGATATGACCCTTCCCCATATATCCTTAATATCTTAGGTTCCCATGCAGATGTTATGCATGTCAACAAATATCTAAAAGTGTTTCTCAGGTCTTGAGACCTCATTCTGTGAACTCAAGAAGGCCTAAAACACTGATTCATGCAATTTTATTTAAACCATGACCTCAAAATTTGTGAACATACCTAAAAACATTATCTCACCTCTATCCATGATTGCATGTGTATAAATTCCTTGAAATTTTATCTCCATGCCTCATTAGGCTAGGAAGGGTCTAAGAGAGGTCTAGGTGTAGGCTTAGTTTAAAGGTTCCACACCTAGAGGCTCACCTTAAAACTTTCATGAATGATTTGATGCTTCACATACATTCTTAAAAACTTCCATATAACCTTAACATATATGAAACTTCAAATCCTCTAGAGTACTCACCAATTTTTACCTCAAGTTTCACTTTAGCATCTTCTTCATCTGATTCATCATCATCCATAAGACTTTTCCCTTTTGAACAACCCTCATTATTTATTTCTATAGCCATGAATAGGGTTTAATTGATATCATGATCATTGCTATCATATTCACTATCAAATTTAAATGTGTCACTTACATTATATGAGCTATTATCTTCATTGATATATAAGCTTTTCTTGTTCTTGAATGACCCTTTCTTGCCTTCATACTTCTTGAAACTCTTTTTGTTCTTGTTAGGATTATATAAATTCTTATCATCTCTATGATGTTCATCATGATCTGTATCATGCTCATTCTTATACTTTTTATTAAATTTAGATTCAAAATGACCAATCTTACCATAGTTAAAACACTTGAATGGAAACTTTCCCTTATACTTACTTGATACTTTCCATAGTTTTATAAAACAACATGGCTTATATCCTATCATCATCAATGTATATGACAACATCATCCTTGGAATTTTTACCTTGTGACTTTTTATCAAATTTTAATGTGGCTTCCTTATTGTAAGGTCTTCCATCACTTGTTCTCATTTCATAAGCATTCAAGATGCCATGAAGCTCATCCATCTATAGTATGTTAATATCTTTGATCTTTTCCATAGTAGACACCTTTGAAACAAACTTAGATTTTAAGGATATTAGTACCTTTTGTACTATAGTTGATTATTCCAATTTCTCTCCTAGACCTATGATGATATTTACCACTTCATCTACTCTTAGCATATAAGATGTAATATTTTCATCCTCCTTCATTCTTAGACTTTCAAACTACCTTCATTAAGTTTAAAACTTTTCCAACTTGACTTTGTTGTCTCCTTCATATATGGTCTAAAAATTATCCCCAATCCCTTTGGTTTTATCACAATGCATGACCTTTACAAATCCTACCTCTGAAATACCACAAAAGATGGCCTTCATTACCTTAGAGTTGTTCTCACTTGCCTTATTTACTACTACATTACTTGGTGGTGTAAATGGTGGAGTGAATCCATATATAATATATTTACATATATCATATCATAAGTACATTATATATCTCTTAATTTTGTTTCTCCAACATGCATAGTTAGTCCCACTAAATAAAAGAGCCTTATTGGTTGAGAAACCTCCTTGTACTTAATGACTAGACATGCTTGTGCTTCCAAGATCTCCTATAAGTTGTTAGTGATACTTCAAAAGACCAAGATATGATACCAATTTTTTTAATAATAATCACTAAAATTTTGGGTGAATCATTGTATCAAAATATATGTTTCAATTATATCCAATCATTAATGAACTATGAAAGCAACATTGAGATCTGGTAATGCATAAAGACCATTCACATGAGCATAACATAAGAAAACACACATTTGAGTTGGAAACCCTCAAGGGTAATAAAACCTAATGTGGTCCTTGAAAATATAATATAGTCCTATAAAACAAAATATAAAATTCTTTTGAGCACCAACCCCAATTAAGTCAAGCACCCACTTGACTAGGATTTAACAAATACCTACTTACAAGGAAGCACCAACTCCCTCAGTGACTCGAATATAACTAAGCCACCTCATGAATTTTGATCACCAAAACTCTTATCTACCATTATGTTCTAATTTCAAGACCTCCTTATGCTCTACCAAGAAAAATTATTTTCTTAAATTGCTTACCTTAAAATAGGCCTAAACTACCTTGTATATATACAAGTCTCATGGTCACACATCACTTGGTCAGCTACACACCTTAAACCTATTATTTTTTCCATATAATAGGTATTAAAAAACTATATTAACATGATTAAAAATGATTTTTGGACCACTTTAGGTCTGCAACAACTCAATTAGGCCTCATTTCTCTTTTAGGTCTATATTTGTAACATCAAAGCTTGATCTTTTTGGGCCTATATGGCCTTCTCAAATAATTAAAAACCATTAAATAACTTATATAATGACCTATAATTACCTTAACCATGATTATTTATACATGTATTATTTTTTCATTCGATGAAAGCTCCTTTAGGACAAATTGTCCTATTAGGCATGTGTATCTCAAAAGCTTGTCTTATGAAACTGAAGCTTAAACACCCTTAAGCTATTGAAATATGAAAAATTAAACATGTATAAACAAATTTCATGACCTTAAGTTCATCACAAAATTATTTTAACAATTTTACTTATGAGATAAAGGTTAAATAACATCTTTGTAACTCACTCACTCAGAACTACCTATTTACCTCAATAACTAGTCATGCTGACTTAGACCTCTAACACATATGTAGAATATTTTAATGACTCATTATTAATTTAAATTATCCTATGATATCCCCAAATAATCTTTAGATATTAACATTTATATGGTATAATAATAAATATTGGTCTTGCATACCAATTTCTTGACCCTATGTTTCACAATCTTATCTAAACCATACGAATCATTTTGTAAGCAATTGTTTCACCATAATCACTAACATCCAAAAATTCATACAAGAATTAACATGGTTTAAAATTCATAAATAAACTCTTCATGCACTTTTCTTTATCAATCTAACATTCTTAGACCCTTGAATCCATTTTTTCATCTCTGCTTTAGTTTTGCACTATTTGCACCATTAGGTCTATCTACAACTGGGTAACATAGATGGCCAAATTAAAAAATTTGAAGGATATAAAATATCCAAAAATCATCATGTAAATTTTAAATTATTATCTTTATTTTTATACCTTCCATTTTTATTTTATTTACTAATTTAACTTTTGAGAGCTATAGTAACTTCTTGATAAATAAACATGTATCTATGCATTCTCTCTCTTTCATTTGACTAACCTACACAACTTAGAGGTACCTTGGAGATTTTAATACATGATATAATAACTTATGTAGGAATTTTAATCCACTATGTGCTATTTTAAACAAAAATCATATCACTTCCTTATTAGGGTTTTAGGGAGGTCTAACATAAGTTTTGGTGTTAACAATTTTTCATAAAGGAATACCCCTTAAATCCAAATCCAATTTTTTGATATATTATCTAGTACCCTTCCTCATCTCTCCTAAATATCTTAGGTTTCCATGTAGAGGTTACACATGCCAATGAACATCTAAAAGTGCATCTAAAGTCTTGAGAACTCATTTTGTGAATTCATAAAATATTAAAACACTAATTCATGAAATTTTATTCAAATCATTACCTCAAAATTTGTGAACATGCATTAAAAAACTTATTTTACCTTTTTTCCATGCTCATATATGCATACTTGCCTTTAAATATGGTCTTTGTACCTCATTAGGTTATGCAAGATCTATGAAAGGTCTAAGTGTAGGCATAGTCTAAATGTCCTACCCTTATAGGCTTACCTTGAAACTATCAGGAATGCCTTAATGACTCACATACATGCTCAAATAATTTCATACAAACTTCACTTGCATATGTTCATTAATTTTTATGCACATAACTCTTCATGTCATGACTAGGCCTCTTATGCACTTTAACAACAATGAACTGTAATTTCATGTAAACATAAGACATTAGTTTCATTCAAATTCTCTCTTATTTAATTTCAAATTATATCTTTCTCTTTTTCTCATGACATCAATCTCTCATGATAACACTCTATCAATTCACCTTGTCACATCACACACTACCAACTAGGCTTAGTCACCTTTGATATCAATGACAATACTAAAAAATATCCCCCTTTTTCATTTATGTAAAAAACTTTCATATACTTATCTAAATAGGTAATATCTCCCTCATTCTAAACTTTCTCCCCCTTTGACATTATTGACAAAGAGATACATTCAACTTCTTTGATCACGCAACTTGTAATTAGATAACTCAACACACATGGTTATGATTCATTAAGCATCATACAAACTAGTAACCATATCTCTATGCATACTTTTTCAGCACTACTCACCTACTGTTGGAGATAATAAACCACTTCAATATCTCCCACTAATCACTTGACTTCCTTAATTACTATTAAGGGTAGGAAATAATCCTACTTCCTATCTAAGATGTTCAAATGTTGCCTTTAGAAGAGTTTTGGTCAAAATTTCTACAATATGATCTTTTGTAGTAACATATTCAAGTTTAACACTTTGTTCACTTACCTATTCTCATGGTAAATGATATCTAATGGGAATGTGCTTGGTCGTTAAGTACATGATATGATTATTTGAGATTCTTATGCCACTTATATTATCATAAAAGATAGGGATATGACTATCATACTCCATCTTATAGTATTTTAAGGTCTATCTCATCCATAGGACTTGAGTTAAACATGAAGCTACTATAATGTATTTAGCCTTAGAAGTATATATTGCCACTGATGGTTTTTTCTTACTTATCCATGATACTAGGTACTCTACTAAGAATAAATCTACTTCACTAGTTATCTTCCTATCATCTATACTCCCTTCCTAGCTTGCATTTGTATAGGTTGTCAAGATAAACTCCTTACTCCTTGGGTACCACAACCCAAACTCTAGATTCCCTTTTAGATAACTAAGTATCCTTTGGAATAATTATAGATTATTTTCCTTTGGTTCTTCTTGAAATCTTCCCATAGAAATTACTTATTTCATGATGTTAATTCTAGAGGTCATAGTGTATATAAACTCTCCCATCATATACCTATATGATGTCTTATTGACCTTTGGAGACTCATCTTCTTTGCTTAACTTACACCCTGTGAGCATAGATTTGCTAATAACCTTAAAATCTTCCATCTCAAATTTATTCAACATCTCTTTTATGTACTTATCTTGTGAGATAAATATACCTTATTGTGATTGATTAATTTGTAGCCCAAGAAATAATGATAGTTCTACCAGCATGGACATCTCAAACTCCTTCATCATGTTTGTGAAGGCCTTAGTCATATTCTCACTATTTTCACAAAATATGATGTCATACACATAGACAAATGCTATCAATTGATGTTCATATTTTCTATTTATATATACATTACTATCTAAAAATCCTCTTTTTTATCCTTTGTCTAATAGATACCTATCCAATCTAGCATACTAATATCTAAGAGCTTGATTTAGACCATAAAGAACCTTTTTAAATTTGCAAACATAGTACTTATTCCCTGATAGTGAGACACTCAAGTTGCTCTATGTACACCTCCTCTTCTAAGTTCCCACTCAAAAAAGCATATTTGACATCCATATGGTACACTGTGAACCCTTTAAATCCTTGAAATTCTACAAATAGTCTAATAGCCTCCAATGTTTCTACTTGAGCAAAGGTCTCCTTAAATTATACCCCTTGAACTTGTGCATACCCCTTTCATACCAATATATTCTTGTTCCTAGTGACTTCTCCATCTTCATTCAACTTATTCCTAAACACCCATTTAATGGCAATAATATTATTATCTTTAGGTCTAGGAACCATTTCCCAAGTCTCATTATTTTCTATTTGGTCTAACTCCTCATTCATAACACTTATCCAAAGCTTGTATTTGCTTGATTCTACAAGGTTCTTATTTTAAATCTTAGACAATAGAGCAACATTCTCTTCTTTTATGTTACTTACCATCTTTCTTCTTGTTTGCATACCTACATCCTTATTGCCAATGATTTGTGATTCAGAATGATCTCTTTCAGCCTATCTTGAGGGGATTTTTGAGTCTTGTCTTTCCTCAACTTCTTATTCTTCCTATTAGTTATTAATTATTGAATTTTATATTATATGATGTATCCTTTGATTGTGAGTGTGACTTCTTAGAACTTGTCCCATAAATATTCACATTGGTGTTTTCCAATATCTTATGTAACCTCTTATTATATCATCTATAGGCTGAGCTCGGTGATGAGTATCCTAAGAATATAACTTCATCAAACATATAATCAAACTTATCTAATTCTTCATCATCTCTTTTGATGAATCATTAGCTTCTATAAACATTAAAGTTTTCCACATTGTCAGGTCTATCTTTCCATTATTCATAAGGGGGCTTATTACAATTAGTCATTATCTATCCTCTTTTCAAAATTTAGAATACAATACTTACTTCTTCTCTCCAATATCCATCATCTAACCTAGACTCATTTAGCATAGTTCTTTCCACCTCTCAAAATATCATATTCTCTCTTTCAACTACCCCATTTTATTAAGGTGTTATAGATACTAAGAAATGTCTCATTATACCATACACCTCATAGAAGTTACAAAACTCATTAGAAAAAAAATATCCTCCTCTATTAGAACTTAATCATTATATCTTTCTATTCTTCTCACTCTCAACAAGAGCCTTGAATGCCTTGAACTGATCAAGAGATTTTAACGTTTCTTTCAAGAATGCTACCCAATTCATTCTTATGTAGTCATCTATGAGTAACATGAAGTAACTATTTCCTTAAGAAATTTAGATTATTGTAATCCCATAGAGATTAGTATGTATTAAATCCAAAGGTCTTGTAGTAGAGTATTCCTTGGACTTGAACCTTTTAATCTAATTTCTATGCTGAAATGCCTTGAAAAGTGTGTTTGTATATTTGGTGTTATTAAACATTTTCTTCATAGACTTCTTAGAGCTTACCTTGATGAAATTATCAAATTTGAGGTGGCCCAACTTTTTTTCTATAGATAAAATTCAACCATATTGTTCATAAAGCATATTCACTTCTTGATCTTATTCAAGACATACAAATTATTATCAATCCTCTTAGCATTGGCAATTAGTCTTCCTAGTTTATCTCTCCTTATATCACACCCTCTATCATGAAAGGTTAGTGTTTATCCTTGGTTACACATTTGACTTACACTAATCAAGTTATTTTTCAAACCTTTCACATAAAACACATTCTCTGTCTTGGTCTTCCAATTGTCCAAACTCAAGATACCCTTGCCAACTATATTGGAAGTTGTGTTATCTCCAAATCTCACTATTCCTACAACATTCTTATTCAATGAGATCAACTTTATCTTATCCCCTATCATGTGGATTGAGAAACCACTATCTATATACCATTTCATTCCTTCATCTTGGATGTGAAAGGCAATCTAAGATAGCATATATTCCTCTCCTCTAGTATATTATTCCTCCTTCACTTCATCTATAGGGTCTAACTTATTAATCCACTTCTCAATGGTATGATTTTATACCCTTTTGTCTTGACTAACCTTCCTCATATAACTCATCTTGTAGTCCCTTGTAATATATGATCTTTGATCACACTTATAAGATATAATTTTGCTTGTAATGTAGAGATGTGTATTCATCATATTCCTCCATGAAAAATTGATTTTGGCATGATGTCTACAATCCACATCCCTATGTCCATATTAATTTCATGAGAAATTTTAACCATTGAATGGATTCACATACCTTGTATGTCTAATGTTTAATGATGCACCTCTACCTTTGTTATCTCTTGAAGGAGTCAATTTCTTCTTAACCGATTTATTATCATCTTGAGTCTTAGATTTGAGAGTTTCTACATAGTTCTTTACTTTGTTAGTTCCATCATTTCTTGATGATCCATTGTTCTTTGAGGTCTGACTCTCCTTATTTTATTTTTGATCTTCTTTAGACCCAAGACCTATGTTGTCATGTCGATACCTTTAATTATTTAAAATATCACCAAGGAATTTAATGATCTTCTCAAAAAAATTATGTGTCTTCAAATTCATTATTGCCTGATCTAATTCTACCTTTAAGGACTCCATTTTTATTCAAAACTTGATGCATTCCTCCTCTTTGGTCTTAATACTTGCAATGAAAATATCAATCTGATTTTCCAACTATTTGATGATCACCTCATGTTCATTCATGTTGTTTCTTGGTCTCTCTTCAAAGATATTTATTTGTTACTCATAACTCTTAACCAATGATCTTAGTTTTTTATTATTCCTTATTTTAAACTTCAACTCCTCTAGATCACTCACCAATTTTGCCTCAAGTTTCACTTCAACCTATTATTCATTTGATTCTTCATTATCTATAAGACTTTTCCCTTTTGAACAACCATAATTATATGTATCTATATCCATGAATAAGGTTCCATTTCTATCATGATCATTCTTATCAACATCACTGTCATATGTATTTGTGTCACTTTCATTAGGTGAGCTACTATCTTCTTTATATAAAAGCTTTTCTTATTCTTGAATGACCCTTTCTTGCCTTCATACTTATTGAAACTCTTTTTGTTATTTTTAGGATTATATAACTTCTTATCATCTCTATGATGTTCATCATGCTCATTCTTATCCTACTTAGGACATTTAGATGCAAAATGACTAATCTTACCATAATTAAAACACTTGAATTGCAACTTTCCCTTATACTTACTTGATCCTTAGTTTTATAATAAACATGACTTATATCTTATCATCATCAATGTGTATGTCAACATCATCTTTGGCCTCTCTACCTTGTGAATTTTCATCAGCTTTGAATGCAACTTCCTTATTAGAAGATCTTCCATCACTTGCTCTCATTTCATAGGCATTCAAGATGCCACAAAGCTCATTCTGTAGTATGTTAAGATCTTTGATTTCCTCCACAGTAGACACCTTTTAATAAAAATTAGATGTCAAGGATATTAAATCCTTGTGTACTATATTTGATTATTCAAAATTGTCTCCTAGACCTCTAATGAGATTTACCACTTCATCTACTCTTAATAGATAAGATGTAATATTTTCATCCTCCTTCATTCTTAGAATTTCAAACTACCTTCATTAAGTTTACAACGTTGACAACTTGACTTTGGTGTCTCCTTAATATATGGTTTAAAACTTATCCCCAATCCCTTTGGTTGTATCACAATGCATGACCTTTATAAATCCTAACTTTGAAATACCACATAATATGGAATTCATTTCCTTAGAGTTGTTCTCACTTGTCTTCTTTCTTTTTATATTAGTTGGTGGTGTAGGAGGTGGAGTGAATACATAAACAAGAGATTGATAGATTTCATATCCTCAAGACATTAGATAGTTCTTCATTTTGATTCTCTAAAATGCATAGTTAGTCCCATTAAATAAAGTAGCCTTATTGGTATAAATACCTCTTTGTACTTGATGACTAGACATTCTTATTCTTCTAAGATCTGCTTTAAGCTATTATGCATATTTAAAAAGACCAAGGTCTGATAGTAACTATTAAAATAATAATCAATAAGAGGTGGGGGTGAATTAGTGTACCAAAAACTATGTTTCAATTATATCCAACCATTTAAAAACTATGAAAGCAACATTGAGTTCTAGCAATGCATAAAGACCATTCATAGGAGCATAAGAAAACACACATATGAGTGGGAAACCCTTAAGCATAAGAAAACCTGATGTGATCCTTGAAAATATACTATAGTCTTATAAAATAAAATATCAATTTTTTTTTAGAACCAAATAAACTTGGAGCACCAACACTAATGAAGTTAAACACCCACTTAACTAGACTTTAACAAGCACCTACTTGCAAGGAAGCATCAACTCCCTTAGTGAATTAGCACTAACATAGCCACCTCATGGATTTTTATCACCACACCTCTACTCTAATATTATTGTCTCATTTACAAACCTCCTTTTACTCTACCAAGTAATATTTTATTTTCTTAAATTGCTTACCTTCAAAGAGGAATAAACTAACTTGTATGTATACAAGTCTCATGGCCATATACCACTTTGTTGGCCACACACCTTCAACCTATTTGTTTGTACATATAATAGGTCTTTGAAAACCTTATGAATTTTATTAAAATGAATTTTTGACCCCTTTTGGTCTCCAATAGGTCAACTAGGTCTCATTTCTCTGTTAGGTCTTGTTGAGACCTAATTGCATTAGGTCTATCTTCTTAACATCAAAGCTTCATCCTCTTGGGCCTAGATGGAAATATCCAATAATAAAAAATAATTAAATCAATTAAATATTGACCTATAATTACATTATCCATGATCTTTTAGATTTGTATCATTCATTCATACCATGAAAGCTCCTTTAGGATAAATTTCCCTACTTGTCATGTGTCTACAAAGTTTTTCTTGAAAAAATGAAGCTTAAACACCCTTAGGCTATTGAAATTTGAAAATTAAAAAATGAAGATATATTTTTCATGACCTAAATATTATCAAAAAATTCTTGGAACACTTTGACTCAGAAAACAAAGGCTAAATAACATCTTTACAACTCACTCACTCAGAACTACCAATTTACCTCAATAACTAGTCATGGTGACTTAGACCTCCAACAGTCGTATAGACACTTGTCATGACTCGTGATTAGTATAAATGATAAAATGAGATCAAAAAAACATCTTGACATATAAAATTTATATTTTATAATCACAAATATTGGTCTTGTATACCAATTTCTTTACCTTATGTTTCACATTCTTATATGAACTAGACAGGTCATTTTGTGAGCAAATTTTTCACCATATTCACTAACATCAAAAAAGTATTAAAATAATCAAAATTAATAAATAAACTCTTTGTGTAGTTTTTTATATCAATCTAACATGATCATACCCTCAAATCCATATTTTCATCTCTGCTTGGGTTTTGCACTATTTACAAATTAGGTTTGTCTATGATTCATTAACTTGGATGACTAAATTAGAAAATTTTAAAGATATAAACTATAAAAAAATAATCATGGACATGTGAAATGAGTCTCTACATTCTTCTACCATCCATTTTATTTTATTGACTAATACAAATTTTAAGATCTACACTAACTTCTTGACAAATAAGCATGTATCTATGCATTCTCTCTCTTTCATCTGACTAACCACCACCACTTGTAATTACTTGTAAGATTTAAATAAATTATATGACATATTATCTATTAATTTTAATCCATTGTGATCTATTTTGAAAGAAAAAAACATATCGCTTCCTTATTATGGTTTTAGGGAGGTCTAACATAGGTTTTGGTGTTAACAATTTTTCATAAAGGAGTACCCCTTGAATCCAAATCCAATGATTGGATAAATTATCTAGGACCCTTCCTCATATCTCCTCAATATCTTAGGTTCACATGTAGAGGATAAATATGCCAAAAAACATCTTAAAGTGCTTCTCAAGTCTTACAACCTCATTCTGTGAACATGAGAAATATTATAACACTAATTCATGAAATTTCGTTTAAACCATTACCTCAAACTTTGTGAACATGCATAAAATATCTTATATCACCTATATCATTTCTCACATATACATACTTGACTTTAAATATTATCTTCATACCTCATTAATCTAAGTAGGGTCTAAGAGAGGTCTATGTATAATCTTAGTCTAAAGGTCCTACCCTTATAGGCTCACCCTAAAAATCTAATGAATACTTCACTGACTCACATACTTACTCAAATAGTGAATAAAACCTTCACATGTGTTAATCATGGGATATATTGAGAGGGGGGTGAATCAATATATCATATATATTATAAATCCTTTACTTAATCAAATTCCACTTTATATTACATTCAAGATATGCAATAAAAATAAAATAATAACATGCACCACATGAGAGAGAGAGAGAGAGAGAGAGAGAGAGAGAGAGAGAGAGAGAGAGAGAGAGAGAGAGAGAGAGAGAAGACCTTTATGTGGAAACCCAATGTGGGAAAAACCATCGAGAACAATCTCAAGAATATGAATTAGAACAAACTCAAATTAAAAAAAATTTAAGCACCAACTTTTAGAAACACTAACCTATCTTTTGTATAAAATACAACTATATCTCAATGTTACTTTCTCAACAAATGATATAACTCTACAATATCTCTTTCTATTCTCTCTTATTTTATTATATAAAACAATTATAAACCATGCAATCTCTTGCATAATACAAATGGCTTCTCAAGCCTTTATTTATAGCTTTTCAAATGACCTTTGAAATTCACCCTTAATTACCTTTCACTCATGGAAAATGCACCAAACTTATATGACCCTTTCAATCCTTTCATTTGAAAATTCACATGGTGAACCTTCATTAGCAAATGAATTATTTCCCCTTTTATCATTATCTTGGTGACCTTTCAAATACCTTAAGGTGACTCTTCATGGAAAAATGCATCCTTTCCTTCTTTTGTCTTTATCATGTGACTCTTTGAATTCTTCAAGGTGACCATTCATGGGAAAATGCATCCTTTCCCTCTTTTGTATTTACTTGGTGACTCTTTGACTTCCTCATGGGCCCTCATTTGTCTTTATGCAACCAAAAATATATTTATTAATATTAACACACTTTAGCCAAGATATGAACATTAAAAACACCTTTAGACAATAAATGCTATGGGGCCTTTGTCATCAATAATACTAGAAATTTGACATAAATAATAATATTTTTGATAATATCCCCTTTTATCATTGATGGAAACCTCAAAATAAAACTACCACATCCTAAAACATGTACTACACATGCCAAACTACACATACTACCATCTGAAAAACATATAGTAACTCCCCCTTATTGAAGTATCCTATACCTATTCTTGTACCTATTTTTGTACATGTTCTTATTCTTATACACCTTTGACATCAATGGAAAAGGGTCTATCCTAGAGCTAATAATTATCTCCCCCTCAACATGATGTTGATCCTCAATGACAAGAAGTAAAATAAATTACTCCCAACTTCTCCCATAGATACTTGAATGTGTCTTTTGGTAGTGCCTTTGTGAAAATGTCTTTAATTTATTCTATAGTACTAATATATTCCAATTTAACTTGTTGATCTTCCACTTGCTCTCTCAAAAAGTGATATCTGATAGGAATATGTTTTGTTCCTGAATGCATCACTATATTCTTAGAAATATTAATAACACTTGTGTTGTCGCAAAAAATATAAATAGGTTCATCATATTTTACCTTGATATCTTCTAAAGTATGTTTCATCCAAAGCACTTGAGTACAACACAACACCACTACAATATATTTTTCTTTAGTTGTAGAAAGTGATATTGATTTTTGCTTCTTACTTTGCCAAGATACTAAGATATCACTGAGAAAGAAAGCTCCTCCTCTTGCACTCTTTATATCATCCAAACAACCTACCCACTCTGAATCTGTATAAGCAACCATAGTGAAATTTCTACCTATGGAATAACATAACCTATAATCTAATGTCCCTTTGACATATCTAAATATTCTCTTCACCAACTAAACATGACTCTCATTTTGGTCTGCCTAATATATCGTAACCATGCCTACTACATGCATGATGTATGGCCTCAATGCTATCAAATATAAAAGACTATAAATCATAGATCTATACAAATATTGATCTACAATAGGTGAATCTTCATCCTTACTCACCTTGTTCACTATACCCATTAGTGTGCCAACTAGTGCACAATCCTCAAAACCAAATTTTTTCAACATTTACTTGGCATATTTATTTTGAGATATGAAAATTCCTTTTTTTGATTGAAAATTTGCAACCCTAATAAAAATGACAATTCTCCAAGCATAGACATCTCAAATTATTTTTGCATATTATCAAAAAATTCTTTTATCATCTTTTCAATATTTAATCCAAATATTATGTCATCCACATATACCAAAACAACCAATTAATGCTTACCTTCTATTTTGATGTAGAGATTACTATCAACAAAAATCTCTCTTAAAACCTTGATCTTACAAGTACTTATCAAGTCTTGCATGCCAATATCTAGGAGCTTATTTCAATCCATTCATTTATTTATTCAATCTACATACATGGATACTATCATTTGAGAGAATAAATCCTTCAAGCTACTCATTGTAGACTTCCTCTTCTAAATTCCAATTTAGGAAGGTAGACTTGACGTCCATCTGAAACATTTTGAAAATTTTAAACACTACATATGCAAGAAACATTCTAATTACCTCTAACCTTCTCACTGGTGGAAAATTTTCTTCAAAATCTATACCGTCAATCTGAGCATATCCTTTACATATTAGCCTTGTTTTATTCCTTGTAACTTCAACATCTTCATTCAACTTATTTTTGTATACCCCTTTTGTTCTTATCACATTTTGATCTTTTTGTCTAGGCACTAATTCTCAAGTATCATTATTTTCTATCTAATTTAATTCTTCATTCATTGCCTTAACCCAATGCTCATCATGTCTAGATTTTAAAAAAGTTTTAGGCTGAATTTTGGATAACAAAGAAAAATTAACTTGCTCAGATTCACTTACCATTATCCTTCTGGTGTTGACTCCTTCATTTATGTTCCTAATGATTTCACTTTTATTATGATTTATATGAAAATATTTGGACATGGTCTTGGTGTCCTTTTTCTCCTTCTTCTCATCCTCATTTGATTCTTAAAAATCTTCTTCTTCAATGATTTTAGGAGTGTCCACTAAATTAGTGACTCTTTGTTCTACAACTTCATCTATCCTGGCACTTTAACTTTCAACAATATTTATGGTTCTTTTTTATAACATTTATAATCTTTAATTTTTATAAAATATCCAATAAATATACCTTCATATGTTATAAATTCAAACTTACCTAATATTTCTTTGGTTCTCTTTATAAAGCATCTACTGCCAAAAACTCTAAAGTAATCAATTATAGATGGCTAGTCTTTCCATAGCTCATAGGGAGTCTTATCACTATTGACTCTCAACAATGATCTATTTTGAATAGTCACTACTAAACCTACTACCTCTCTCCAATATTTATCTAGTATCTTAGATTCATTTAGCATTGTCCTCACCATCTCCTAAACTATTATATTTTTCTACTTAACTACTCTATTTTGATATGGATTTTTAGCTATTAATTAATGTCTCTTTATCCCATGGTATTCAAAATACTCAATAAACTCATCTAACATGAATTATCCTCCTTGATTTGATCTCAAGCATAATCTTTATATAAATTTCATTCTTAACAAAAGCCTTAAATGATTTGAAATGGCTAAAAGCTTTTAATTTTTTCTTCAAAAACATCACCCAAGTCATAAATGTAAAATAATCAATAAGAAACATGAAATATTTCTCACCTTTAGTAATTTGAGTTCTCATAGGTCCACACAAATATATTTGAATAAGATCTAACATCTGAGTGGTTAAGTATCCTTTTATTTTAAAACATATTCTGACATGCTTCCCATGTTGACATGGTTCACAAATTATGTTGGAAGGCTTTGTAATCTTTGTAACATCTCTAACTACTTGTTTCTTTCTGATGTTGACAAGATTATTAGAATATATGTCTCCCATTCTCTTGTGTCATAGCCAACTTTTTTCAACTTGACTCATATAATATTTTTGACCTTTGATATTTGATAACATATATAAATTGTTGTCTATCCTATGAACATCTATAATCAACACATCTGAATCTTTTCTCCTATTTTTATAACCTTCTACATAAAAATTTAGTGTGTGTCCTTAATCACACATTTAACTTAAACTCAATATATTGTGCTCAAAACCTTCTACATATAGAAGATTTTTAGTCTTAGTTCTACCATTATCGAAACTTAATATATCTTTTCTAGCTATTATGGAAGTGGTATTATCTCCAAATTTCATTATGTCGACATTGATCTTGTTTACAGTTATTAACTTTATGTTGTCTCCTTTCATGTGCCTCAAACATATACTATCAATGAACCATGGCTTTTCTTTATTTCTTGCATGCAAAGATATCTAAACTAACATATACTTTTTAGTTTCTTTCTTCTGCCATGAACCTATCTGAAATTTCTTCTTGATGAATGGAGCCTTGAAACTTTGGTCCTTCTTGACCGACTTAAACATGATTATACAATACTAGGCTATGTGTCCAAATTATTTCACTTGTAACATATTATGGCCTCTTCATCAAACCCTGATAGAGAAGCAAAAGAGTTGTGGGTTTTTCTTGACTCTACATGAGTTTCTTTCTCCTTATTTTTGAAATTGTTAGCTCTTTTTTGACATTCTATTTTTTTATGACTATAACCATTACAATAAAAATAATAACTATGAAAATAGAAACTATTTTTATTTGTTTATGTTTGACCTAATTATCATTTTTAGCTCTATTCTTCCTATCTTTCTTTATTTGAGTTGTTCTCTGCATTCTTAACTTCTTCCCTTTTTCTTTCTTCTTTTGTAAGACTTTCAATACAATTTTTTTTTCTTTTTTTATTTGATGCTTGTCTTATTTGATATTGATTTTTGACTTTCTAATATCTTATTAAAAATATTAGTGTTATTAGTGATATTAAAAATATTAGTGTTATTAGTGTTAAAAATACAAGATCTTGAGAATAATAATCATTGGCTACTTCACCATTAGCTACTTTATTTTTTTAATCAAGATTTACTTTTAAAGAGGCAATTTCAACAACATACCTTTCACATTATTCACTTACATTTTGAAACTGAGTTGTTAGATATTGTTTAGTATTTTTGGCTTCTTCAATGTGTGCTTGTCGATCTTCAATTATTTTTTTGACTCCTTTTCATTTTTGTCAATCTAGAGCTTCAATATTTGATTCTTCTTCTCAAGATCCTGTAATTATTCTAAGGCAAAAATGAGTTATCCTTATAGATTCACCTTAGCTTTATCATGTTATTCTTCTTTATTATCTATACTTTCTCTTATAGAGACATCTTAATGTATGATCATGACTAGAATCTCTTCTTCATCTGAGTCAATGACTGTACTATCTTTGGCTGAGCTAGGATATTTGAAATATAAACTCTTATCGAATCCCTTCTTGAATTTGCCTTTGAAGTTCTTCTTGTATTTATACTTTCCTTATTCATTGTCACCATTATTCTTATCTAGAAATTTAGCTACAAAATGTCCAATCTTACCACATTTTCAAAATTTAAATCAAAATTTTCCTTGATATTTACCTATGCCCTTTTTTGGATTCTAGATGAATCGAGATCCATTTCCATCTTCCTCATCACTAGAGCTATCACTTGATTCTTGAATTTTAACCGTGTCTTTCTTTGATGTCTTGAAATCAGCTTCCCTCTTTGAGGGTTTCTCTTATTCTGTCTACATCTCATATGACATAAGAATACCTTGTAGTTCATCCATTTTTGGCTTGGCTAGAATTTTCATCTCCTTGATTGGTGAAACATTTGCATCATATATCATTATTGGAGATATCAAAACCTTTAATACCACCACTAATTCTTATAAATTTTCTCCAAATACTTGATTCTGATTAACTATTTCATCAACCCATAAAATATAACTTCCTATGTTTTCTTTCTCTTCCATATTTAAACTCTCAAATTATCTTCTGAAATTCTAAAGCTTAGCTTGTTGAAACTTTCCATCATGTTTTTAAATATTTTCAAGCTTTACCCAAGTCTCATGAGCATATTTTCATTTCATAACTTTAACAAATTTTGATTCACATAAACTAGATAAAATAACATCTAAATCTTTAGCATTATTTTCACTTTCCTTCTTTTCTACCAGAGTAGTTACAAGTGTCTGTGGCTCTTTGTATTCCTCCATCACTACTTGTAAAATGTCAAATCCAAGAGACATCAAGTAATTCCTCATCCTTATGCTCCAAAATACATAATTTGTCCCATCAAACAAAGGTACCTTATTTTTAGAAAAACCTTCATGTGATCTAGCCATCATGCTTTCCTCAATCTACCTTCAAGTTGTTAAACTCTTTCTAAAAGAACCTACTTTGATACCAACTTTTAAGGATGGGATATACTGAGAGGTGGGGTGAATCAATATATCATATATCTTATAAATATTTTAATTAATCAAACTCCACTTAATTGTACATTCAAGATATGCAATAAAATTGAAATAATAACATGCACCACACAAGAGAGAGAGGGAGAGAGACTAGATTTTTACATGAAAACCCAATGTGGTAAAAACCATATAGATTAATCTTAAGCATATGAATGAGCACCAACTCAAATTACAATGTTTTCAAGCAACAACTTGGAGGAGCACCAAACCCTTTACTGAGTACCAACATAACAACTATTTATGAGCACCAACCCCTTGCAAGAATTTGTGAGCACCAACCCACAAGAGCACCAGCCCATCCCGTGTATAAAAAAAAACTATCTCTCAATGCTTCTTTCTCAATAAATGATAAAAATCTACAATATCTCTTCCTATTCTCTCATCTTTTCTTATATAAAACAATTACAAATCATGCACTCTCTTGCATAATACAAATGGCTTCTTGAGACTTTATTTATAGATTTCCAAATGACCTTTGGCATTTACCCTTTGTGATCCTTCACTCCTCATGGAAAATGGTGAAAAACTTACATGACTCTTTTAATCCTTTCATTTCAAAATTCACATGGTGAACCTTCATTAGCAAATGTGTTCTTTCCCCTTTTATCTTTATTGGTGACCTTTCGAATTCCTTAAGGTGACTCTTCATGGAAAAATATGTCCTTTCCTTTTGTATTTATCTAGTGACTCTTTGAATTCCTCAAGGTGACCTTTCATTGGAAAATGAATCCTTTCCCTCTTTTTTCTTTACTTGGTGACTCTTTGACTTCCTCATGGGCCCTCTTTTATCTTTATACAACCAAAAATATATTGGTTAATATTTTATTAATATTAACACACTTTAGCCAAGATATGAACATTAAAAATTACTTTATACAATAAATTTTATGGGGCCTTTGTCACCAAAAATTCTATAACTTTGACATCAATGACAATAATTATAACAACATGCATATTTTCATTCATTTTTATACAAATACCTCTTCATGTCATGACTAGGCTTCTTATGCACTTTGACATCAGTGACTTGTACTTTCATGTAAAAATAAGACATTAGTTTCCTTCAAATCCTCTCTAAGTTCCATTAAAATTATCTCTTTCTCTTTCTCTCATGACATCACCCTCTCATGATAACACTCTCTTAATGTACCTTGCCACATCACACACTGCTAACTAGGCTTAGTCACCTTTGACATCAATGATAATACTCAACAATGTTTCCTATTTTATTTATGTTTTTATCCCCTAGACACTTTCATCTATTTTAGAAACTAGAATTAATGTTAGTGTCCAACAATGATGTATCTAAACTTATCATTTTTTTCTTGTTGTATCTTTCACTTTATGATCATTTATTTAACCTTATTTTCCCCATCCTATTATAAAAATTTTAAGTTTCATTTGGTTCTAATTCAAAATCAAGATGTATCTCTATATACAAAGGTTATAGTCTAATTGAAACTACCTAATAATTTTATTTAGAAACTATTTAATTAGAAACTACTATATATTTTAAGATATCAATTTGTACCACAATGCTGAATTAAATATCTAAAGCATTCAAAGGTAAAATATACAATTGAATTACTTAGACCATGTGTTAAAAGGAGGAATAATATATAGACACACTATTATAATTTCACACACATGCCTAAGAATGATAATTATATCCAATTCTGAGGCTCTGTATGGAGTTTTGACTATGTAGGAAATGCTTAGAAAAAAATAAAGTTACTAGGGATAACTTAAATCATATACTAACTCATTTGTGCTATGTTATATGTGGTCCAATGAAAATTAATTAGGTTTTTACTTATTATATGGATCACACACACATGAAGACACATCTATTGATGTAAAATAGTTACATAGGTGATAACATAAGCCTAATCAAATTTGGGATAATTCTTATACATATATTTTATTAGACACCTGCGTCAAAAGAAAATACTTGCATTGACACTATTTTCCTTGTTTGACCTAATTATTTAGAAAAAAATAATAATTATAATACAAAATAAATAAGTTCAATATCTTTAAGATCCCTTTATGATGATTCTTAATCAATGTCATACCCCATATATACCATCAAATAAAATATGCTCTCTTTCATCCCTTATCTACTTCATACTTATTGTATTTATTTCATATGATTAAATGAATTATATTGTCAAATTATTGTATTGCATTTATAAAATATGAATATTACAAAACTACATTCAAATAACTCTATTTTTTGTATGTTTCTCTTGTGAACTCAATAAATCATAAAATAATACTTCATCCTTGCACATTATGGATTTCATATATTACTCTAAAATTATCAGTGTGGTTGGTAGATGTTTCTCATATTTTACAATATAATTAGACATTTCCCTATGTCACCAATTGTAACAATTAACATTAATGCACATCGTGGTCCTCATGGTAAATTTAACATGATTTAATAAGTTCCCTAACACTACACCTTGGATAATTATTATTATTATTATTATTATTATTATTATTATTATGACACTCAACTTTAAAATTGGTACATTTCAAGACATTATTAGTATTGTGCATGTTTTTAATAGTCACATTTTGACATTATGAGGAAATTTTTTACATTTTTTCCTCTGTAAAGGGGCTAATTTATATGTCTATGCTTTCACTTTCTTTAGCTCTTATAGAAACCTCTAGAACCTCTCGTGGCTTAGTATAAGTCTTCCTTAATTAAAAATGCTTAAAATGTAAGATAAAACCCCTGATGAACCATTGAAAGTGTTGGATCAAATGGATCTCATATGATATTTTAGAGCTCAATTTTTTTAACCTTGCATCATTTGTGGAAACATTTTTGGTAAATTATTTAATGTCCTTGAGTGTTAATGTGATCTAATAATTGAATTTAGTGATATAAAACTATTTTAATAATGATTCCTTGGGTAGGTCATATTTAAAAAAAATAATTTAGTGTATTAAACTTATGGTACCATGTATGTGTGTAGCTATCAACATTTATTTTAGGTGGAGGAACACTTCATTCAATCTAAGATTGGGTTGATCTAAGGCTATATTTTTACTTAGATTGAATTATGTTTCTGCCAAATCCATTATCCCTAATACTATGTTACTACTAGATTTCATGGGTGGATTAAAACTTGTAGTTGGTGGCATACCCAATATTATTGGAACCTAAATTTCACTATTGTTTTAACTACTATTTATAATGGTTTATAAGGTTTAATTTTCCATTAAATACTTTTTTTGACTTTTTTTAACATAAAATATAACATCTGGGATAAATTTACATGATTTATTCATCTTTCCTCTATTTGACTAAGAGATGCATGAGCTTGCACTTCCCATATATTTTAGATGGGTGATTCCTCAATTTATGTGTAGTTATACATGTTAAAAATCTCCTAAGTAAACTCAACTATCCTATTTAGAGTGTCGATATCATACTCAACAATGTGTTCATATTCTTCATTGGATCATATTTCCTTAGCGTGAGTCATCCTCACACCCCTCCCATTATGTGAGACCTTATAGGGTATCCCAAACTTAAATCTCCCCTATTCTTAAGGTTCATGGAGATAATTAAAAATTTATGACCTCGACCATATCTACAGTATGTATGCTCATGATTATCTATGATATCCATTTTGAAGTTATCTAACTCTCTACACTTCAAAATCACATCATGTAAATGTTTCCCACCATTTAATTATGTTGTTCCATTCATCGATACATAAGATATTTTCATCCCTCCATATGAAGATAATCAATTCCATAATATACCAAAAACCTTTTAATCTCAAAATTTAACTCCATTATATATGACCCTCTTGGCTTATGCAAAAATAGATAATCTACTTCTTCTAGATAAGTGTACGTAGTAACTAAAAACATTAAGAGAAATATTTAGCATGCCCTTCAACCACACATCCACTTATTTGGTCTGAGTTTCATTATAAAATTCAATTATTTGATTTATTATTTTTTTAAGGGATGCTTTATGTCAAACTTTTACTATAACCCATAACATACATAGTGATCCATATGTGACTATGCATAAGTAATTTGTATAGTAACTCTTCATAGAGTGGATCATTCAAATATTTCTCTACCCATTTATTATTAATTAGATTTACTAAGATAATATGAATCCTTGATAATGTGTTCTCTACCTTCTTCAACCATATTTCAATGTTCTTCAAGCTAATCTAATGAATAATTTCAAAACATCATATTATACAACTGGTTTAATAGTGTCTTGATAATAGAAACAATTTTTTTGGGTATTTAAATATGCATTTATGTTTAAATCTATAACTCTATGATTAACTTAAAATATTATAGTCATCATATCAAACTATCATGTAAGTAGACTTGTGTGATCACATAAGGTGTAGAGAGAGATTATTGAGATCCAATTGGATTAGATATTATAGATCACTCAAACCATTTAACCTTGTTAACATTTATAGAAACATATATGCTAACCAAAATTTATTTATATCAAACATTAAAAAATAGTTATATAATAATTTAAATTACAATAACCATAATAAACATCATAATTTCAATAAACAAACTCAAATAATATCATCAACAATTATTGTAACCTTCATTATCATGGAATTAATACTTAGTATTACATGAATGCATCTAAACTTAACAATATAAAAAATAAGTTAAACTAAAATAACAATATCAAAAATGGCATCATCAACAACCAAAATGTCATCAAAAATCATAAGATCAACAATAATGACAACAATGTAAACTAATAGGCAAGGTAGGATTTTATAGTTACAAGCCACTACTTTGTGGTTATAATCAATAAATATGTTCCCTTAGAAGTGTGTAATTGTTTCTTAATATAGTAGGGTATACTGATTTAAAATAAATCTCCTTGACTAACTAAACCCTATATTCACATCATACTATGATATATTCAGTTTAAAAAAAATCAATTAAAATCCTTCCTTAATGTCATTCTACCTAAACAAATATCCATCCTTCTATATCCTTACATTGGTGATCCTTAATTTTTGCTCCATGGTTTGTGTAACATCCTTCCCATTCATTGAAATCCTTGTACTATTTTGATAAAATCACTATCATCACTATAAAGGTCTTTCTAATATGAGTGATCTTAGTTTCCTCAGTACATCTACACAACCACTTACATTCATGCCATTGAGTCTAATGTTGTTGTATTGGAAATTCTAAAAATTAGGTTCTTGCATGATATTTGTATTCATTATGCTCCATGTCCTTACACATTCATGTATATTACATCTTTTTATTATTAAAAAAATAAAATGCATAATTTTTATGGAGACAAATTGTGTTAAAGGTACTTGAAAATTATAATTCTTGACATATCATAAACCACATGACTCATGCCCAAATACATGAATCTTATTCACCATTCCTCTAATCCTTGTATCTATATGTAGGATCGACCCTTTAATTTTCATTAATTTAGATCCTCAAATCAAATTTTATATGAAAAAATAGTCTTATTCACTTGACAAATACCAATCATGGCTCAACCCTTTAGTTTTTTATTTTCCTACTACTAAAATGCTCATTTTCACCATCTCATTATGATTAATTTTCTTATTCCATGTTATATCCCTAACATCATGATGACAAATACCACATGTAGCCTAAAATATACATAAAACACGATTTTAATCCTACATAGATAGTTATATATCTTCAATACTAGCTTCTAGATTAGGGCATTAACATTAATGATAGTGTTCCTATCTTGCAAATAGTCAAAATTCAAAATATCCCAATATGTAAGGGTTAACATATTTTTATTATTTATCACTCTTATGATATTATTTCATAAATTTTTAATAATAAATACAAATAAAGGGTCATTGATTATCTATTTATGAAGCATTTCTCAAACTAACATTACACTACTAAAAATCATTTTCACAATTATTATATACTACTTTATTATTTCCTATTTAGAATAAATTCATAGGAGTATTGTTATAGGTCTGAAGATTTCAAATATCATTCCATGATTATTATTTTTCAAGTTACAATCCATATGTGTATATATATATATATATATATATATATATATATATATATATATATATATATATATATGTGCACTTACATATAACATACTGCATAATTGTTCACACATAAGCCCACATAAGGTAAATAACTACATTAGTCTAGGGACATATTTAAAGTATGTCTATGTAATTATAAATAATAGATAGAGGGGTATTTTAGGTTAAATTTAATTAAATAAATCCCAATAAATATATTTTTACAAAGTGATATACCATAAATCTGAGGACCTAGGGTTTTGAGAAAAATACTAATTTTAGGAACCCATGCATGCACTCTAAATTAAAAATTTGTGAGGTGATAGTGAACTGTAATAAGTGAAACTAAATGTTTCAAAAAAGGATATATATGTTGATTGACATATAATCATCAAATTCAAGATAAAATAAGCAATGCTAGTGTTTGTAGTTTGATGCTAGTGTCCCATCTAATAAAATTCTAATTTATATAATCTAACAAATCGAGGTGAATCATCAACTAGTATTCTTATGAACCTATTTCTCTTAGATCTACATGTACATAATTTCATAATCTAAGTGTTATTTATATTTAATAGTTATAATTTTATAATATTTTTTAGAATTATACTTTTATATATTTATCATATTCTCAAATTCAATATATATATCAAAATATTATATATCTAAATTATTTGATTGGCCAGATTTAGAATATCTTATTTCATAATTTACTATGCTATTCCACCAACCTTTAACTATAAAAATGGTTAAAATTTTTGGTTAACCTTACCTCTGATCCTTCTTATGCAAATTATATCTTACCTTAGGGTTTTCTAATTTATGAGTTGTTAAAATACTAAAATTACATTTGCATTAATTAAAAAAGGAACTGATCATGTTTAATATATGTGCATCTAGTATTTATTTCATTACATAATAAATTATGGAATTCATTGCATGTTATCTCTAATACATTGATAAATGCGTCAATGATATAATCAAATAGAGTCAACAAATTGGTAAAAATAAAGAGCATCATTCAAAATGAGATAAAAATCTAATCTTTCTTTACAACTCTTATTGAAATAATATTGAACCCTTATCCATATTTAATAAGAACTAATGTGTGTGATCTAAATATTTTGTAACCTAGATACTATTAAAGTGATAAATACCATCATTCTCCCATTATTTTCATGTGGATTATCTTGGATTCCATAGTCCACAATATCACTAAAAAAAAAGTAAAGTGTTCCTAACCTATCCATCCACCTATTCATATACAATAGGTCACTCCTAAGCCTATTCTAGTTATAAAATTTAAGTGATGTGATATTATAAAATAGTTAAGTAATACACATGTTAATATCTCAGTCCTTGAGTTTTTAAAATAATCAACAATATATAAGGATATCTCAAATGAATCCTTTTGTGAAACCCAAGTACCAAGGGAAGTAGAGCTAGATTTTTTTTCTCATATTATGCAATATTACAAAAAAAATGAAAATATCATTACCTTTTTATCAAAAAAACTTACCCTTGAAGGATATTATTGATTAATATCTACGTTTATTCATATAAGTTAGTATTCACAATAAATGAATTTAAAAAGTGCTAATTGATAATGGATAAGGTATAAACATTTTCAACACATAATTCTTAAAATTAATTGACATCAACAATGATCTTAAAAAATTAGACATACATATTAAATAATTTGACAATTCCTACAACCCACCAATTTCCCAAATCACATTAGGTCTTACATTGGGACCAACAATATTACAAACTATATTCCAAGTAATGTCTCAGTAATTCCATTATAATTTACTCTTTAGTGTACTTTGGATACACATTATGGAAGTTCTTACATATACATTGCATTAATATGTTAAATTCATACATGATGGGGCATTATGGAGAATGCCTACAGATGATGAACCCTTAAAATGATTTAAAATGTTACACTCCAACACATAAGGGGTTTTTGAAATGGTACAAACCAATCAATTTATTCCACTTGAGAATATATCAACTTATGAGATGGGTGAATCAAGAAACATAAATCATTTATCTCAAGATTTTTATAAGGAGATAACATCCAAGTTGCATAAAGATAAATATAAGGAAAAAAAGAGGAAAAAAATAGAGGAAAAAACATTACAAAAGTAACCAATGATAATTAAAAAACAAGAAAATCAAACACTTGAGACTCCTATATTGGTCAATCCTAAACAACTAGATAAAAAAATTTAAGATCATTATCAGAATTATGATGATATTCCTAATGATATGATAGATAAGAAATTATATAACCTTAGTTTTGATCTGTTTGAGCATCTCTCACATAATCTATTCACACATACAGGCTCTGATACATATAATTATAATTCATCACTAGAGCATACAAAATCAAATATATAAAAAGGAAATTAAAATACAACAGATGAACATGTGAATGATTGTTATACAATCCATCCTTCTTGGATGAAATATTTAAGATAATATACTAAAAGGGATAAATGCAAACACATAATGATATTAATGTGTAATTATCACATAGGTCACCATAAAATATTATATATATCATGGTATAGTGACATTTTCCACCAAAAATACTTAATATGTTACTTGACTTCAAGATTATATCTTTACCTCATAATAAGCACAAGTTAGGAGGAATTTTAGTATGTATAGAAGGATCACCATATTGTGATTATAATTAGATCATGGACAATGATATAAATTGTTTTGAGGCACTCTAGAAATAAATTCATAATTAAAAAAATGAAGCATGTATATAGATTATGAAAGAACAACAAAAAAAGACCTATGATCTCCAAATTTTTTAAAGTAAAAGGTACAATGGGGCACACTCTAAAATATCAATGACAAGAAGATTTAACTATTACTATAAGTATTGATGGGGATTATTATAAACATATCAAGATTGAAAAAAATAATGGGGACAAAATTTATAGTGTTATAGGTTTGTAACAATTGGGACATAACATAGACGAGTTACAATATTGTCCACTCTTTCTAGAATCTCTTGGGTACATTATACTACCCATTACATGTGGACCCAAATTAGTTGATACCACCAAATGGATAATGAATCAAAAACCACGTTTTACCTTTCATTTTGGGTAGAAACAGTTGGAAAATATAAATAAAATAATGGATACTACAAAATGTGCCTCATTTTTCAATTTGAAGATAAAGAAATTCAAATTTGACATGATAGATGTAGTGATAGAACAATATCAACAACTTGTGGTAGAAAATGACCAAAATACATCAAAGAAGTGAAAATGATTCAACTTAAATAATTTTGGAAAACATAATAATTGATAGGGTCACTAGGTATTCATATACATCTTGAGTGTGAGGACCTATGCGACTATTTGTTTCACCCTAAAAATCAAAAAATCAAGAAAATAAAAAAACCTACAAATAAAGTAAAAATACAAAATATTTAGCATTTACATGTTTACTAATGTTTAGATATATGTATTTTACTTTATATTAGTAGATATAATACCATTTCATTTTTATAAGCACATATGTTTCATGATTACCTGAGTGTGACACATGCATACACTAGGTACATGATACATGAGCATATAAGTGTTGGACCTTTTCCTCTACCCATGTGACACACTATGTTTGTAAAATCTACTATAATTTTCATGATTGATACATGTTATCATGTTTTATTATAAATTTACATTATGATGTTTCACTTATATACTCACTATTACACATATCTATAATAATATTTACATCTTACATAGTTTTGTAGATACAATATGTTATAAGACATTTTGCTAACACGTGCAGAAACTAGTATGATATACTTACATTGGTTTCTTATATATTTCACTTGTTCATATTATCACATGGATTACTTGAGTGTATTTCTTATTTTCTACCTTATTTTGACTATGAAACATTTAAACATGTTACTTTTTTATTGGCCACAATGCCCATGTGTGTTGTTTATTTGGTGTGCAAACATTTGAATGTGTCCTCCCATTGAGTGTGTGATATTTGAACATGGCCATTATCTTTGGTCTCCTTAGACAAATTTTACATGACATTGAGTGATAATTTGTGTGTTCTTAATTATTTGTTGATCTTGTTCTTGTTACTCCTAGACATTTCCATGATATTTATCATGCATCTTAGGGCTTATTATGGTTAGATATTGAGATCTTAATTGATATATCTACTTAGACATGATACCACTTTATTATTTATTACTACATGATGTTTATCTCATATTTTTAATATAATGTGACTAGTTGGGTGTATTCCCATCACATCAAAAGGAGGGGCATATCAGTGGCTACATTCATATAGATATGAGTAAACACACAAAAAATTGATAGAATTTGATATAATTTGCATGATTAAAATATAAAAATTGGAACATAATATTATGATTTTGGCATCGATTTTCATAGATTTGGGATAAAATCTTATGTATTTGGTACCAATTCTCATATATTTTGGACATAGATTTATAGATTTGAGATAAATATTATATATAATTTACATAATAGAGGTTATATTTTGACATATACTTTAGATTGAGACACATTAGAGGTGCATCTGCCATGAAAATAAAAAAACTTATAAATTTTTAGATTATATATAATTTACAATGTACTTGATGAGGAGGCATGAACATGGTTCATTCCATTCTCACTTGACATTGATGCACCAACTTTTCAAAGACATTGTTGAGGTCAACATACCCCCTTTTTTTTAAATTGGGACCCCTAAGATATTTTTAAGCTTAACCCTAAAAGCATGGCCTATTTTGGATATTATTAAAATTTGAAGATCTTACACTTTAATAGTTGGTTAGCTAATTTGTGGTTTGATTTTAGTGTTCCTAAGGTTGATAATAATTAGTCTTCATGTATTTTAGTTAAAATTTTCATGGAGACCTTGTTAATGGATTCATGTTCTAAAATTGAGGCATAAACTCTTGGTTCAATTTTGAATTTGAATTTGGTGGGAGAAAATTGGTGGGAACATTTTAAATTAATTTTGGACTCAAGCCCAATTTCTATGTTAAGGCTCAGTCATGTTTTTAACACAACCAAACCTTAGCCTAAAATTATGCCTTGGTCCCTTTTACTTTCCCCCATACGTTTCCAATATCTCTAATGTGGTCTAATGTTATGTTGGTAGGGTCCTCTTTATTTTATAACATGGTCCAATTTTATGCCAAGGGTCCCTTTTAATTTTCCTAGTAAGGTCCCTTCATATTCTCTCGTATGGTCCCTTTAATTATCTATTTATCCTAAACTTTTAATGCTAAAGCCCTATTCATGTTTATCAACTCAAATGAAACCTTAGCCTAAACACTTTAGCCTAAGTTTTTTTATTTTACCTTGAGTCTTGACTGAATGTTCATGCATCTTACAAGATCCAATGATCTATGCTTCCTCATTCCCTTTGATGAAATAGAGTGAGGAAAATCCTAGCAAATTGAGCACTTAGTCCTTCAGACCAATCATGTTCAAGCATTTGGATCATGATCAATGGCTCATGCTTCATTGTGGACTAAAGATCAGATGGATTGAATGCATCATTGAAATTTTAAAGCCTTAAGAGGCCCATAGAGTTTCCACATGGCACTCCCACATTTGAATATTAAAATTAAAGTGTCCCACATATAAGAAGGAACCAATCATGTGTAACTATTTATATCATGATCAAATGTCTCTCTCTTCATTGTGGAACTTGATAGGATGACATGAATTGACTCTAAGATCCCAAGAATCCCCATAACTCCACCATTTGGCACTCTCACATTGGAACATAGAAACTTCATGAGATTAAATTTAATGTTCACATGACCCTCATTTGGCATCCATGAGGCCATCATTGACATCCATGAGACCATTAATTTTAAGCCCATCAAACCTAAAAGACTTCATGAACTTAAATTTGACATCCTCTAAAATGTCATTTGAACATTTGATAGGCTTCCTTGACATTTGTGAGGCCATGAAAATTAATCTTATCTAACATTTTTACTTAGATCAAAGGGGCATGTTTTATGTCATTCAAAGGGTCATTTTGCCTTAAAACTTAAAATAATATGTTTTAACCTAAGTCCATTCATTTTCATTAATATAAAATAGACTTATGTAAAATCATTTTATCCTAAGTTCTTTTATGCTTATGTACTGATTAAATATCATGCACCTTGTAGGATCTAATGGTCTAATATCATTGATGACTTTTCAGTAGATCCTCAAGAGCCTATGGGCTCAACACATGGTGAATGTGCATCTAGTATGTGATTGACAAAGGTGTCAAAGCTTATAAATCTTTTAGTAGTAACAAATAACACATCCATAGGACTCAATACCAAAAGAGACCAATGACAAGCAAGGGCCCAAATTATAATTAATGACCCATGCTGATACATAGATCTTTATCCAATAGTATGAAATAAAAGGCATTTTTTAAATGCCAATGGCTAGTGCTTCAAAGTCATTTATGAAAAATGCCATGAAAGGTTCCAGAAAGATGCCAAATAAGCACAAAGTGATAAAATAGGAGATCTTATGTGCTCAATAATTGAAACATATAAAATTAAAGGTCTAAATCATATCTGAAGCATGTATGAGCTGAAATCTAAATGAGCTACTACCAATACAGTGTCAAAGCCCTAAGACTTGCATAAAAATACCTTAAGTGGAATCAAATTAATTATAGTGAATTTAGAAGAAGTTCAATTGTGTTTTCAGCATGAAAGAGCTAAACTAGAGACCATTTCCAATCTAAATGAGAGAAACTTCCAAGTATAGAGAAACTATGGTAGCTAAAAGGAAATAATATAGGGATGAGATAGAGTTGTATTTATCTATAGACAATGAAAGGAGGATTTTCAAGGATATAGACCTAGACATTACTAAATTAAATATAGGCAATAATAATTGGTATGAGCTCTTCTAGACCATTGAGGAGATGTACGCTATCACCAAATAAGAATAGAAGATTGATACTATAACCAAGAGATATTATGACCTAGTTACAGTCCAAATAGATAGTTTCCATCATGTGACTACTAAACTAGAGGTAATACATTATATTGACATCCTTGCTCCCATTTTCAAGGATTATAGGATTGAACAAGGTTGGATTATCCATTAAAGGACCTTTAAAGGAATTGCATTCATTTCTTGATTGGCCTTTAAAAATTATTATAAGCTCCCAAAAACCCAAGTGGATTTTCCCACTATTAAGGAATGGATTGAGAAGAATGATCTTGATGCCATCCTTAGGCCATGGTTGCTCCAAGGGAGCCATGTGATCTGAGACCCTTTTGGAAACATACTAGTAGCCTAATTTTATGAAGGAATTAACATAATTATGACCCTATTAAATAGAATATCTAGAGCCCCCTCAACCACATTTGTCAACAAGAACTAGGTAACCTATGTCTACTTCTTGGTAGAAAAAGGGATCACTCCTCTAATTGGGGAGTTGATCAGCATATACCTAGAAAGGTAATTCACAATGATTAAGAAGAAGACCAATAAATAATTTTTCATGATGGCTTATCTATTGTATGCTTTATTAGCCTCCAACTAGATCCCTTGTATCAAAAATTGGTCACCTAAGGGTAGGCTTACAATCTCTCACCACTATTCAAAGCTACATATACTCAATTATAAAAATAACATGAAATTCATTTGTGATTGTGTCTATCTAGCTTTAGTAGAATCCATTATATGGATTCCCATTCCCAGGGCAATCCCTCTAACCAAGAAATATGTGGATCTCATGGGAGACATCTAGTTATATATTATACAGTGATCATGATTAAGGGAATTATGATCCAACCCTACAAATTTCTTTTCCATGTCCCAAAAAGCTAGCAAAGTATGAGATTACATACCAAATTCTTATTGGTGTGGAAAGGGAATGAAAAGATAAGATGAAGGGCCTCCTCCATCCCTTTCCTATAACCATTGGTAGGACTATGGTATAGATTTGGGATGAAGTGAGTATTATGGCTAGGTATAGGGAATATTTTAGATTGAAAATTTATAAGCTAAAGATGTGGGACCTAAAGGGCATAGTCTCCACACACTTGAAATTTAGTTAGTTACCCAAACTAGTGTATGTGTACCAACTCAGTGTCCATGAGACCATTTACATCAAAGCAAACACTTTTGAATAAATATTCACTAGACTCAAAGTTCATAACATTAGACTGGAGCACATATTGTCTAGTGGTGAGAAGCCACCAGGATACATTTCATAAATGGAACCTATTCAATACCACTTGCTACCCAAACCTTCAAGGTCCCCTCAAGAGCAACCCAAAGTAGAGAGGAAATAGCCCCAAGCATAGATAACATAAGGTCCTAGTAAAGAAAATTTAGAACAGATATCTGATGAGGACCCATCATCCTTAGTACCTCTTGATAGACTTGCATCCCCATAAGAAAACTTGGACATGATTTCATTAGGGCCTGATGAAATAATGGAAGATGTCCTTAAGCTCATTACTGAGGCATATGTAATCGATGAAGAAGAGGATAATGTAGAGAAGGCACAAGCCAATGTAGAGGAGGCTAATAAGGATAAAGGAAAAGAGGTTAATTTGGATTTAGTTCTAGTATCTCCCCCATATAAGAAAAAAGTAGAATTCGACTTGGTCCTAGTTGGGTCAAAGAGGCCAAAGTTTAATTTCAGTCATCCCACAAGTGAAATAAACTTATTCAGTGAGGAATACCCTATTCATGGACCAATCATCCTAGATTGGTTCTTCTATGGTAAAATGCAAAATATTCCCAATTTGTCTCATTCTTGGGCCTTAACCCAAACTATTAACATTGATGTGCACGATGACATCAACCCTTGGATAAATGCCTTGATGAAAGAGGAAGAAGAAAGAAGGATAGTGACCATTGTAGGGTTAGAAAGAAAATAAATGGATGCTCCAAGAACATCAAGAAGCATAAGGATGGAGGTCCCAAAACCTCAAAAATACACATAATCATCTACCATTATGTAATTCAATCCAGAGACAACTAGATTAAAGAGAGTCATAATAAAAAAATATATGGTGGGAATTAAAGAGTTCATGTTCTAAAGGCAAAACCTTTTATATGTTCAACTCTAGTTGGAGGGTAGCATCCTGGTGAACTACCCATCCATGAAGAAGATATTTAAAGCCTAACTAAGGCCCATTTAGCTCAAATTAGAGCTACCATCAAGGGAATGAAATTAAGGTATTACAACTTCGAGAAAGAAAAGGAAAACATAGAGACCCAAACTATCCTATCAATGTTTGAGGCTATAATAAATATGATTGAATCATGTTTTTTTGATATGTTTGACTCTTTAAAGTCAATAAATCTAAGATAGGAAGCATTATGCCAATGGCCAAAGGATTTATGATAGAATGGTAAGATGTAGAAGCCAAAATAAGAGATATTATTATCATATTGATTAGGAATAGAATTCCTAAGTTTAAAACCATTATCTTGGCCCACCTAAATTATATATTAGGGATAATGGTAGATAAGATATAAAACTTAAGTACTTGGTTAGCAGGTTTGGATAGACTTCTAACAGATGATGAAGAGTTGATTACTAGGATTAAGCAACTCTTTGGCACCATGATATCTAATCCTATAAATACTACAACATTAGTAATTATTGATGATGAAGAATATAATAATAGAGTCACTCTAGTGATGCAGTAAGTAAACGGGAAAAATCAAGATCAATCAGGCAGTGATAGAAGCAAAATTTTGGGTATGATCTTCATTGTTAAAGAAAATATTGTAAAATTTAAGAGTATTAAAGAAGTTATGATAAGGAATGATAGGGATTTTTAGGACTTAGTTGACCAAGAATATGTCTACCTCCTGAAGCTAGCCGTAGATATGGATCTTGTCAAGGAACAACATCAAAGAACTATGGAGATTTTGCAAGAAAAATAAGGAGACCCTTCAATAATGGACCCACTAATTAGTTAATATTCCTTTCTATAAAATAATTGTAATATTTGAAATATGAATATTCTTTTGTAAAGGTATATGATAGTATATTAGCATACTTACCTATAGGTTAGTCTAGTTTAGACAAGCAAGTGTATTTTAGAACTTTTTAAAAAAGGACATGTATCCTTATCTTTTGTACATTTGTATCTTGTAATTGACCAGTATACTACATAATATTTACATAAAAGGTAGCATTACCATATTGTAAAGGGAGAGAATTTTGATAAAATTTGTATACTTTGAGAAATGAATATTATCAAGGAATTCTGTGAATATTGTCCAAATTTGATGTGTCAATTGTTAATGTGGATTTTTATCAATTGTTGGTTTTAAATATTGAATTTAAATGGTTTCATGAATTCTAAATTTGCATTTGTGATATAGTGTTTCTAATTTTTTCTTATGCTAGATTAGTTAAAGGATATTGAATTTTTATTCATTTCATTTGTTCTGTATTTAGATGTATTAATGTTATTTGAGTTTGGTAACAAATCTTTAAGGTAACATCTAGCTCTTACTTTTATGATTTTGTATTATCCTTAGAAATTTGTGTAGTGTATGGTTAGATCTGACCTTATGCTATTTTACATCATATTCTAGTTAAATGTAGATTTGGTTATAATTGAAACTTTGTCATGATATTTGAGTCAAGAATCAATAATCACTTATTTATTTTCTATGTTACCCTTCTCTTTTGCTTCTTTTTAATCAGATCGCTTTAGTTTAAATTTCATTATGAATGTTTATTTAGATTAATTTATAATTTAATATTTGATCACAATTCACTATTATTACCATAGATATGTATACTTTAAAAAGACTTTGTCCAAGGTGGATCCCAACCACCAATCGATATAAATTTTATAAAATAAAAAACATTGCTTTTCTACTATTTCACTGTAAGTAACATAAGTTCCTAAAACCTGATACTCATACTCTAAATTTTTAGAATTATAAAATGAGAAGTGTTCTTGAACATAAAGGATATTTGTAGCATACATAGTGTCATTAATAGGTAAAATTGATTGTGATAGAAGGAGGGTCTTTCATTACGAATTAGTTAAATCTTTCCTTATTTTAGTGTGTTTTGATCTAAGATCGATGTTATCTTTGTGATTTTTAGAATTCATTCCTTAGATATGTAAATATCATTTATCTTTGTGCTCCTTAACCTATCTTTGTGCTTCTTTAGACAAATATCAAAGTTCTTTGAAGGTTGATGCTTAGTTTTGGTAAAGATAGCTTAAGATTGGAAGACCCATAGTATTTGAGGTTACAATAGCTTTTTTTAATCAAAGGTTGGCATATATTTCATAGATATGAGTTTATTTGAGCTTAGACTTATAGATATAGACCATATTTTCATAATTGGACACATATATGAGCTAGCTTAGTCCAAGATTTATGTCTTTTACTATCCTTTACATAATCTTTGCAAAATGAGCTTAATATACAAGTTTAATCCTTGTTGTTTATTAGTATGAACTTTATACATCATATTTAAAATAGGATATTCAATCTCTAAGACATAATTTCCAAGGATATGAATAAGATCACAATCAGAGACAAGAGAGCCTTTTCTTGAGCTTGAAGTCTATAGGAAAACCAGGCAAGACAAAGGTATGTGTAGATGTTCTAAATATTTTCCAACCTCACCTCTTTAAGGTACCTTTTCCTTCAACCTTCTTATAAGTATGTCTTTTTTAGGAGACTCTTTAGTAAACATGTCAAGTATGGTACATGATCTCCCATGTAACCCTAAGAAATACTTACCAATATTTAGTCTAACTCATATTGTAACTACTGAAGAACACATTAAATATTTTAAAGTTTATTTAAGGTTAATAAATGTTATGTATGAAGATATATCATTTATATTGTTTCCATTTACATTTAAAGATGTTTATTATGAATTGTTTCTCAATTTTCTTGATAGTTATATTACTAGTTGGGATGGTTTCTCTAATTTTTTCATAGATCCATTTGGTAAAATTATTAGTCTATGTGTTATATACCACCAGTTCACCACCATTAGGAGGGATGAAAGTGAGACCATAAGGTATTTTAATTCTATATTTTAGAAAATATATATAAAGACCATAAAACCTTATAAACCTGATGATGGTTTAGCTCTATAATTCTATAAGGATGTAGTAGATCCCATGACTTTTATATTTTTGAAAAGATCTATTCTAGCTATAACTTCATTAGCTAGGGATTATTCTAAGGTAGTGATGATCAATGATTAAATATAATTATAAGGACAAATTTCCTACTCTCTCCCAAATATCAACCCATATATGCCCATTTTGAACATCTTCCCCAACAACAACCAGAATCTTCTAGCCAAGAATCAACTCCCAAATCTCAATCAATTACCTTTAAGTCATGTTACTCCCAATTAGAACCTATAATAATTAATTCATCCTACTAATAGGTTTAAGGTAAATTATCAAAGATATTTATTAATAGTTACTAGTGCTAATAATAACTAGGCACACAATTCTAAAACCCCTAAGAATGAGAATGAGTTTATCTTGAAAATGGTCCAAAAGTTAAGCACTAATTTCCTTCAACTATAAAAATAAGTTCACAATACTGGAGAGAGATCTGGTAGGAAATTCTCATTCCAAAGCTATAATATGCCCAATAATAGGTTTTATAATGATATTTTTCATAATAATAATGACAATGAACCATCTTCTGAAAATAGGACTATGGACATTAATCTTACTGATATTGCTCTACTTGATTATTGTAGAGTGCATTACACACCAAGCATGGTGAGATTGATTTTATAGAGTTTTTAAAGGATTTTTAAGCTTTACAAGAAGTGTTAGATACATTTTAAGTGATCCCTAACAAGGATGGTGTTGCAGGTTCTTTAGGATCCAAGCCTGCTGATCCAACTTTCATGGTGGAGACCTTTGATTTCCCCTTTCAAGAGGACAATGAACCTAATAATGTCCCTAAGTAGATATAGGACTTCCAAAAATTATTTAAAAAGACTTATCTCTTGAGTAATAGAGAGAAGAGGCATCCCTTGACTACCTCGATACCTCCAAATAACTTTGAAACTCCTCCATAAACTTCTTTAAGCAATGATCTAGAACCACTAAAAGGGAGTATCTCTAAACATAATGTTGATGTTCCTAGTTAAAAAAAATGGTTATAATATTTTTACAGAATAGAGAGACCTCTTGTTAGATTCATTCTTAAAGAAATCTAACAAACCACCCAAGGTTGACAATGCTAATATGGATGTACACAAAGTTAAGGCAAAATCTCCTCCTTCACTACTCATAAACAGGATGTTTGGTAATAATTTACACAATTATTTATTGGTTTTTGGTGTGTCTACCAATATCATGCTAACAAGTATTTACAAACAACTTGGCTTGACCCCTATTAAGTATGATAGAGTTTTAACTCAGTTAGACAAATATAGAGTCAAGGTGATTGGATAACTTTTAAATGTCATATGCAATTAGCTTCTAAGCCTAGGGTGAAATAGTTTATTGATATACAAGTTGTTAACATTCTTGATGTGTATCAAATCTAGTTATGTAGGGAATGGACCAAAGCTATAAATGGCTAGATGTCTATGGATTGTTCACACCTATGGATATCTTCAAAAGGAGTTCTAAACTAGATTAGGGTTGAAAAAGAACCTAGGGTGAAGCACATGATCATTGAGTACAATTCTATGAATGAAAGGGTCAATATAATTGACTTGGACTTAAGGGTTTTCACCCTAGATAATACCAAGGTATGTGATCCTAAAAGTACTCATGTTATTCATAGGCTATGGAAGCTACATTTTGATGGGGCTAGGTGTAAATCTATATTTAGGGTTAGTGTTGTCATAAATGAATGTGTTAATAAGAAATATCATGCATCTTATAGGATCCAATTCCATTACACTAACAAAATTTTTGAATATGAGGCCCTTATCCTAGGTTTGCAATTTGGTGTAAAAAACAAAGTAAAAAAACTACTAGTCTATGGTCACTTTGAACTAGTAGTCAACTAGGTGAGAAGCAAATGTCAATGCAAGATATCATACCTTAAGAGGTATAAGTTTATGTTTTGGGATCTCATTGAGTATTTTGATGAATTTATCATTGTCTCCATCCCTAGAGAGGAGAACCAAATTGTTGATGAGTTGGCATCTATTATAGCCAACCTCATGCCCAACCAAAACTCACCCACCTTTAGCATTGAGTTGATGCCTTGACCTTCAGTCCCTTATAATGTATATCATTTTCAATTCTTTAGTGATGATAAATAGATATTGGATTTCATGACTAATTTTAGAGCATTTGAGGCTCACAGCATTGATGAAAATGGTGAAAGTGGATTTGAAAAGGATAATTTTGATGGTAAGTCATTCAATTGAATGACAATAAAACTCTAAAAGGCATGATTACTTTAGAGAGGTTGTTTGATCAAGACAAATTAGATCATCTTTCTAATACTCCTAAGGTAAGTGGGAAGGACTACAATGTTTTTGATATTGGATGTCAAGATCAACCCTAGCTAGTTAATGTCGGAAAATCTACACTAATATTGAGAATAAGAAAGCTAAAGAGTTGCTAACTAGGTATAAGGTGTTATAGCTTGGTCTTATGATGACTTAAATATTTTGATCCAAGAGTCATCACCCATACTATACCCCTTAAATAAATTTGTAAACCTTTTAAGCAAAATCAAAGGCCTGTGAACCCTATCTTCAAAGAGGTCAAGAGACTATTAGATGTTAGAATTGTGTTTCCCATCAAGAATTCTACCTGAGTGGCTAATTTGGTGCCATAAAAAAATAATAATGGTGAGATTAGGTTATACATTGACTTTAGTAATTTAAACAAAGCATTTGAAAAGGATAACTGTCGTCTTCCCTCTCTTGACTAGGTGATACAAGCTATTTTAGGGTCAGCTATGATGTCTATTTTTATGGCTTTTTAGGTTATAACCAAGTGTTGCTTGATAGGGAAGATAGGATGAAAATAACCTTCACAACCAAATGGGGAACCTTTGCTTAAAAAATAATGACTTTTGGACTAATCAACATAGGAGCTAATTTTCAAAGGGCCATGGACCATTCCTTCTAAGGTCTAATTGGTAAGTGTATCATTATATACATGGATGATTTGACATTTTTTTCAAAAAATAAGGAAGAACAATTCATTCATTTAAAATAAGTTTTTGAGAGATGAAAATGGTATGGAATCTCCTTAAACCCCAAGAAAATCATCTTTTGTGTTACTGAAAGAAAATTGTTGGGTTATGTCATAACTAAAGATGGGATATTGATAGATCCTAAAAGGGTGGAGGCTATATCTAGGATATAACCTCCAAATAATAGGAAATAGATAAAATAATTTTTTGGTAAGATAAATTTTGTAAGAAATTTCATTTTTGGCTTTGCAGAGATTGTCAAGACATTGAATGACATGATAAAGAAGGATTCTAAGGTATCATGGAAAGAAGAATCTAGGAAGGTATTCAATGACATCAAGGAAGTAATTATCCAAGATCAAGTATTGATAAGTCTTGACTTTTCAAAGGACTTCTATATCTATTATTTTTCATCTGACCATACTATGGCTATAGTTTTAACTCATAGGGCTGAAGGGTGTGATCACCCAATACATTTCATAGTACCAACTTCAATAATGATGAATTAAAATATTCATCGATTGATAAACAAGAATATGCATTATTTAAGGTAGTAAATAAATTTAGGCATTATATCTTAAAAAATAAGGTGCATGTTATTTTACCTGACCCTACCACAAAGCTTATGCTTAAATAGAATGAACTTAAAGAACATAGGGGTATATGGATGTCAGTTTTGTAAGAATATGACATAGAAATGAAAAAGGAAAAATTGGTAAGACGCCAAGGCTTGATCCAAATGATTTCTAATACTAGCCCTAGGTTAAGTATTATTTAAGTTGATTAGTAGAACTTTCAAGCTAGTGATTGGTATGATTCCATTATCCATTTACATATTAATTGTACCTATATTTCAAGACTTACAAGGGATCAAAAGAGGGCCCTGAAACTCAAATAAACCCATTATCTGATTAAATATTGGGTCTTATATAGGAATAAATTTGAGGAATTATACCTAAGGTGTGTCTCAAGATAATAAAATTCCTAAATCATGATCACCTTCAATGAGAATTTTGGAAATGGACACCAATATGGGAAGACTACAACCCATAAGATCCTCATATTTAGATACTATTAGCTAATTATTTTCAAATATACTCACAAGCACATAAGAGAATGTCACTCCTACCAAATATTTAGCACCAAAGAGCATAAGACAATAATTCCTTTACAACCAATCATGGTTGATAAAATGCTTCCATAATGGGGGTTGGAATTTATGGGGGTAATCAACCCAAATTCATATGAGGGTCACAAATTCATCATAACTACCATAGATTATTACAAAATTTGGGCTGAAGCTATAGCCACCAAACAATGTAGGACTGAAGAAGTGATCAGTATCTTGGAGGAAAACATTTGTACTAGATTTGGAACTCTAGTCTCTTTAGTGTGTGACAATGGCATTGCATTTACATCCATAGAGATGATGAAATGGGATTATGATAATGGAATTTGTATTAAATTTTTAGCCAACCTTTACCCCCTAAGAAATAGAGTGTTTGAATCTACCAATAAGAACTTAATGAAGGTACTCAAAAAGTCTATTATAGATAAGTTCAATACTTGGTATAAAATTCTCAAGTATGCACTATGGGTAGATAGGATAAGGATAAAGCAAGCCTTAAAGGCATCATCTTTTCTATTGGTGTATGGTTAATAACCTATCTACCCTTTCACTCTCAAATTGCCTACATATAAATTCATGCAATAATACATATAAGAGAGCTAGGAGCTGGCCAATTCAAGATTGCTAGACATCATTTATATGGAATATGCGTGTGAGAAGTATTTTTTTTATTTTAGTAGACATCAAACCACAATGAATATGTAGTTTAATATAAAATTAAAGATTAAGGTGTTTAGACAAGGAGACCTACTTCTCCTTTGAGACAAAGCATCTAAGCATAAGGGAAAATATGACAAGTTCATGCCTTTTTGGATTGACCCATATCAGATTGTAGACACATTAAGAAATAACACCTTCAAGCTCAAGGATCTATGTGGAACAAAGTTCACACTACCCACCAATGGGTAGTACCTCAAAAATTATTTATCTTTTGTTCCTCTTAAGGTCTTTATGGAGTAAACTGTAAGATGGTTAGACTTAGTGTAGGTAGGCTAGTTAGTTTTTTTCAACTCTTTCCTTCCTGTCCCTTATTTGTATATAAGAATGAATATTTTTGTTTGTTTCCTCTAGTTTCTTACTTTATTAATTTAGTTTTATGTTTGAATCTATTTCCTTGTTTCAATAAGTCCTTTTGGAAACCCTAAGCTCAATGTTTATTTAACTTGCTTGAAATTCCAAAGTTCAGGAATGTGGGTATGAACTTAATGCATATGCTAACCATGATCCTGAAACATGAGCCTAATGTTGTGACTTAAATAAACTAGTGAAGACTAATTAAAGAGGCCAATCATTCCATGAGAACTTGAATATTGTCTTGACCTAAATTTGATTTTAAGAAGACTTGAACTTGTAGGATGAAAGATTAATTTATATCTATTATTACACTTAATAAACATCCTTGCTTGGGGAAATGATTATGGCCATAGGTGATTATTTTAAGATCAAACACTTGACCAAATCATTAAACCTAGATACCCTAGTTACCAACCTTGTTGAAAGCATAAAAGATCTAAAAATACAAAAAATAAAAATGCAATACAAAATCAAAAGTTGTTCAAGCATAGGTAATTCTAGTAATCTCCATCAGGGCTATGGATGCTTGACTAGTAGTAGAGAAAGGCCTTGAGTGGAGCTAAAGTTATCTCTATCAAGGTTATAGATGCCTAGTTAGTAGTAGAGTAATGGCAAATCCTTCCTTGAACTAGAGCATGGGTCTTAATTAATATCTAAAAATGCTCCAAGTTAGTGTTAGTGATTAAAGATATGAAACTTGAAAGTTGTCTCCTAAATCCCATCACAAATAGTAAATGGAATAAAAGAACACACACATCATGGTTATACCTTAATGTTTGATCCCAATTATATAAGTTAAAGGTTTGTTTCAACCATAAAAAAATCTAGATAATGGTATTGATTAAGTAGAATGGATGACTTGGTTTTTTTTTTTGAATAAGAGTCTCTAAGTTCTAACATATTTCTATGATTCCCCTAGAAATCACAATTTTTTGAGGTCAACATACCCTCTTCTTTGAAAATTAGGACCCTTGATATATTTTAAAGCTTAACCCTAAAAGTATGGCCTATTTTGGATATTATTAGAATTTGAAAATCATCCACTTTAATAAAGTTGGTTTGCTAATTTGTGGTTTGATTTGAGCTTGCCTAAGGTTGCTAATAATTGGTATTCATTTATTTTAGTTACATATTTGATGGAGTCCTTGATGATGGATTCATGGTCCAAAACTTAGGCATAAACCCTTGGTTCAAGTTTGAATTTGAATTTTGTGGGAACAAATTGGAGGGAAAATTTTAAAATTATTTTGTACTCAAGCCCATTTTTTATGTTAAGGCTTGGTCATGTTTTTAACACAACTAAACCTTAGCCTAAAATTATGCTTAGGTATCTTTTACTTTCTCCCTTATGTTTCCCATATCTCTAATATGTTCCAATGTTATGTTGGTAGGGTCCTCTTTATTTTCTAATGTGGTCCAATTTTATGGGAAGGGTCCCTTTTAATTTTCTTATTAGGGTCCCTTCATATTATCTTTCATTTTTCATGTAATTATCTATTTAGCCTAAATTTTTTATGATAATGCCCCATTCATGTTTATCAACTTGAATGAGACCTTAGCCTATCATGTTCAAGCATACAGATCATTATCAATGGATCATGCTTCATTGTAGACCAAAGATTAGATGGAGTGATGGCATCTTTAAAAATTCAAAGCCTCAAGAGGCCCACAAATTTCTTGTATGACACTCCCCCATTTGAAGATTAAAATAAAAGTGTCCCACATGTTAGAAGGAACCAATCACATGTAACTACTAGGATCATGATCAGATGGCTCTCTCTTTATCATGGATCTTGATTGGATGATGTGAATTTACTCCAACATCCTAGTTGGCCCTATGAATCCACCACATGACACTCTCACATTAGAACATAAGAACTTGACAAGCTTAAATTTGACATCCCCTTAAACATCATTTGAATGTTCGAGAGCCTTCCTTTGATGTCTATGAGGACATCAAAAATTAAGCACGTCTAACATTTTTACTTAAACAAAGGGGGCATGTTTTATGTCATTCAAAGGGTTATTTAATTTTAAACTTAGCATAAGATTCTTTAACTTAAGTCCATTCATGTTCTTTAATATGAAATAAACTTAGGTAAAATAAGTTTAGCTTAAGTTATTTTATGCCTATGCACTAATTAAATATTATGCACCTTATACTATATAATGGTTTGCACTTAATCATGGTGGATGATGAAATGGCACAAAATTGTTAATGAATTTTCAATAGATCCTTGAGAACCCATAGACACAACATGTGGTGAATGTATGTCTAATATGTGACTAAAAAATGTGCTAGAGATTAGAAATCCCACATAAATTCCATGTGGCATAACCATGTGGCTCGATAACAAAAGAGATCAATGACAAGCAAGGGCCCAAATTACAATCTACTACCCACACTGATCCATAAATCTTGATCTAATAGTGTAAGATAAAAGGCATTTATGGAAAATACCATGAAAGGTTCCATATAGGTAGCATATAAGCACCACACAAGCATAAAGTGATAAAATAGGAGATCATATATGCTCTTGAATGTAAATGTATAAAGGTAAAGGTCTAAATCATATTTGAATCACATATGAGTTGAAATTTAAATGAGATGCTACCATTAAAGCTCTAAAGCCCTAAGACTTGCATAAAATGGCCTTAAGTGAACTTGAATAAATTATAGTGAATTTATAATAATTTCAATTATGTTTTGATAATTAAAGAGCTAAACCAAAGACCATTTGTAATCTAAGTGAGAGAAACTTGTGAGTATAGAGAAACCATGGTAGCTCAGAGGCAATAATACAGGGATGAGATAGAGTTGTATTTGTCTATGGATAATGAAATGAAGATTTTAAAGGATACAAACCTAGACATTACTAAATTAAAAATAGTTAATTATAATTAGTATGAGCTCTTCTAGATGATTAAGGAGATGTAGGTTATCACCAAAGAGGAATAGAGGATTACTACTATAACTAGGAAGTACTATGACTTAGTTATAGTTTAGATGGATAGTCTCATCATGTGACAACTAAACTATAGGTAATCCACTATATCAACATCCTTTCTCCCATTTTCAAGGATTGTAGGATTGAATAGGGTTAGATTATCCATTAACAGACCTTTAAAAGAATTGTATTCATTTCCCCATTGGCCTTTGAAAATAATTATAAGCTCCCAAAATCCCATTTGGATTTTTGGACTATTAATGAATGGATTGGGAAGAATGATATTGACACCATATTTAGGCCATGGTTGCTCCAAGGAATCCATGTGATCTAAGACCATATTGTTAAAATCCTAGTTGCCCAATTTAGGGAAGGAATTAAAGTAATTTTGACCTTATTAAACAAAATCTTTGGAGCCCCCTCAACCATATTTTTTAGTAGGAATTGGGTATCCTATGTCTACTTCATGATATAAAAATGGATCTCTCCTCAAATTAGTGAGATTATCAACATAAACCTATAATGGCAATTCACATCCATTAAGAAGAAGACCAACACCCAATTTTTCATGATGTCATATATGTTTGATGCCTTACTAGCCTCCACCTAGATCCCTTATATCAAAAATTACTCACTTGAAAGAAGGTTAATAGTCTCTCACCACTATTCAAAGATACACATATTAAAGTATAGGCATAACATGTACTTCATTTGTGAATGTGTCTACCCAGCTTTAGTAGAAGCCATTATAGGGATTCCCATTCCCATGGTAAGCCTTCTAACTAAGAAATATGTGGATCTCATAGGATACATCTAGCTGTATCCAAATTGCCTATGCATGTACCAATCAAGCTGGTAGAGTAGGAGATTGCGTACTTAATTCTTAATAGTGTGGATAGGGTATGAAAAGATAATAGGAAGGGCCTCCTTCATCCCTTTACTATAACCATTAGTAGGACTATGTTACAAAATTGGGATCAAGTGAGTACTATGGCCAAGTAGAGGGACTCTTTTAGATTACAACTTGATGAGCTAAAGATACAAGACCCCAATGGCACAACTTCCACACACTTGAAATCTAGGTAGTTGCCCAACCTAGTGTATGTGAACTAGATCAATGTCCATGACACCATTTATATCAAATAAAACACTTTTTAAGAAATATTAGTTAGAATCAAAGGGCATAAAATTATACTGAAGCATAGACTATCTAGTGATGTGAAGCCACCATGAGACATTTGAAAAATGGCACCTCTTCGATACCACTTGCTACTCAAACTTTTAAGACACCCTCAAGAGAAACCCAAAGTAGAGAGGAAGTAGCCCCAAACATAGATAACATAGGGTCTTGGTAAATAAAATTTGGAATAGAACCCTAGTGAGGGCCTATCATCCTCCATCCCTATTGACATACCTACATCCCTAGCAGATGACTTGGACATGATTTCCTTAGGGCTTGATGAAAAAGTAGAGGATGCCCTCAAGATCCTTACTAATGCATATGGAATTGATGAAGAAGAGGATCATGTTGAGGAGGCACAATCCAAGGTAAAGGAGGCTAAGAGGGATAAAGGAAAAGAGGTTACTTTGGATTTAGTTCTATTACATCCCCCACAAAAGAGAAAAGTAGAATTAGACTTGGTCTTAGTTGGGCCAAAGAGGCCAAAGCTTAATTTCACTTATCCCACAATTGAAATCAACTTATTTAGTGAGGAATACCCTATTCATAGACCAATCATCCTATATCAGTTCATCTATGGTAAAATGTAGAAGATTTCCACTTTGTATCATTCTTAGGCCTTGACCCAAACTATTAACATTGATGTGCATGATGACATCAAGCCTTAAATAAAGGCCTTGATGAAAGAGTAAGAATAAATGAGGTTAGCGACCACTATAGGGTAAAAAAGAAAATAAATGGATGCTCTAGGATCATCAAGTAACACAAATATGGAGGCCCTAGAACCTTCAAAATACACAAAATCATCTACCACAATGCAATTCAATCCAAAGATAGTTGTATTAGAGAGAATCAAAAAAATAAAAGACATGATGGGAATTGAATAGTTCATGTTCTAAAAGGTTGAGCCTTTTATAGGTTTAACTCTAGTTAGAGGGTAGTATCCTAGTGAACTACCCATCCATGAAGAAGACATTGAAATCCTAACTAAGGCCCATTCAGCTCAAATCAGAGCTAGCATCAAGGGTATGAAACAAAGGATTTAAAACTTAGAGAAGGAAAATAAGAACTTAGAGACCCAAACTATCTTATTAGTGCCTAAGGATATAATAAATATGTTTGAAGCATCATTTTTTGATATTTTTGACTCTTTATAGTCAATGAAGGTAAGATAGGATGCATTGAGCTAATAAAGTGAGGTGGCCAAAGGATTGATGATAGAATGGTAAGATGTAGATGCCAAAATAAGAGATATTATTAGTATATTGATTAGGAATAGAATTATTAAGTAAAAAACCATTATCTTGGACCACCTAAATTCTATATTATAGATAATGGTAGATAAGATCCAGAGCTTAAGTATTTGGTCAATAGTCTTGGATAGACTTTTAAAGGATGATGAAGAGTTGATGGCCAATATTAAGCAACTCCTTAGCACCATGTTGGATAATCTTGCAAAGACTACATCCCTAGGAATTATTGATGATGAATAATATAAGCATAGAGTAACTCTGGTGATGTAGGAAGTAAAATAGAAAATCCAAGGTCAATCAGGCAGTGACAATAGTAGAATTTTTGGTATGATCTTCACTACTAAAGAAAAGATTATAGAATCCAAGAGTATTAAATATAATATGGAAAGGTATGATAGGGATTTTGAGGACTTAGTTAACTAAGAAGATGTCTACCTCTTAAAGCTAGTTGTATATATGGAGCTTACCAAGGAACAACATCAAAGAGCTATGGAGCTTCTACAAGAGCAATAAGGAGACCCTTCAGTAATGGGTGCCCCAATTAGTTAATATTACTTTTTGTAAAAGCATTGTAATATTTTAAATATTAATATTCTTTTGCAAAGGCATATACTAGTCTGTTAGCATATTTGCCTCTAGTTTAATCTAGATTAGAAAAGCAAGTGTATTTTAGAACTTTCTAAAAAATGGTAATTGTCCTTATGTTGTGTACATTTGTATCTGGTAACTGACTAGTATAATGCATGATTTTTTTATAAAAGGAAGTATTACCATATTGTAAAGGGAGAGATTTTTATCTTCAAAGAATTCTATGAAGATTTTCCAAATTTGATGTGTCAATTGTTAATGTGGCTTTCTCTCAATTGTTGGTTTTAAAGCTTGAATTTGAATGGTTTGATGAATTATGAATTTTCATTTATGATGCAGGGTTGTTAATTTGTGTTTATACTAGATTATTTAAAGGATCTTGAATTTTTATTCATTTCATTTATTTTGTATTTAGATGTGTTAATGTTATTTGACTTTGATAACAAATCTTTAAGTTAAAATCTAGCTCTTAATTTTATTATTTTCTATTATCCTTAGAAATTTTCTTGGTGTATGGTGAGATGTAATCTTATGATATTTTACATCATATACTGGTTAAATTCAGGTTCAATTATAATTGAAACATTGTCATGATATTTGAGTTAAAAATCAGCAATCTCTTATTTCTTTTATGCGTTACACTTCTTTTTTTCTTCTTTTAACCAGATCATTTTAGTTTAAATTTCATTATGAATGTCCATTTAGAATAATATATAGTTTAATATTTCATCATAATTCACTATTATTAGCATAACTACTTACACTTTACAAAAAATTGGTCTAAGGTGGTTCCAAACCACCAATCAATATAAATTTTATGTAATAGATCACCATTGTTTTGTCACTATTTCACCACAAGTAACATAAGTTTCCAAAATCTACTACTCATGCTCAAAAATCCTAGAATTCTAAAATGAGAACTACTTTTGAACACTAAGGATATTTATGGTACACATAGAGGCATCAATAGACACAACAATTGAGATTTTACCTATCTATAGAATTTGGTTCCCTTGACTACTATAGTCAGGATTAAACACCCTAAAAACCTTGGCACTACTCCCATTTTCAATTTGAGATGGTTACACCATTCTACCTTGGCTAGATTAGCTAGATTATATTTACAATTGAGTTATGAAAATAATAGTTTGGGGGAATGACCAACTAAAAAATACCATACTAACATTTCCAAGTTTTAGTTATAAATCTCTCTCTCTCTCTAATGCTTCAAATGTAAGTATCATCACCAAAACAAATTACTAAGGGGCAACATGCATGTATTTATTTCTTATTCTCTTTAATTTTAAGTATTTAAATTATTTAATTTTTTATATTATATTCATTAATTACAATGTAAAATGTTCTTGGTTAAATTTAATACATAAACAAAAAAGTCAAATGGGGATCAAGAAAACTAAAGGTGTGTTGTACACACCAAGGTATGCATTTATTTCCTTTAACCTATTAATTTCATATTTATGTATTACTAGATTAAAGTGGGGGGATGTAGATACTAAAATATGATTTTATATGACATGCTAGTCTTGTTCACTTTAAAAATACCAATCATGGCTTAACCCTTCAGTTTATGACCTTCTTACTATTAAAAGGATCATGTATTCCATCTCATTGTGTCTAATTTTTTTATCTAATGTCCAACCCTAAAATTATAATGACATAGACCATTTTTATACTAAAATATACATAAAAATTGATCTCCATCATGCATAAATAGTTATATATTCTTATAAAAAATTTACCCTTTATCACACTAATGTCCACATTAAGACATTAACATCGATGCTAGTGTCTAAAATCTAATGCTAATGTCCTTGCCTTCTAAATGATCAAAATTTAAAATATATAAATATGTATGGTTTGGCCTATTTTTCTTATTTAACCCTCCCATGAGTTCATTTGAAAAGGTGTTATATAATTAAAAATCAAGGGTCATTCATTATCTATCAAGAAATAAACTCTCAAGCTTACACGAAACTACTAAAAATAATTTGCATAACTGAGCTATACTTACCTATATCTAAATTAGTCATAAGAGTGATATTATTATAGGTATGAAATATTCAAATGGAAAACCATGATAAATATTTATCAAGTTATAAGATAGATCAGTAGATGCACTCGCATATATTATATTGCATGATTGTAAACACATAAGCTCATATAAGGGGATAAATACATCGGTGTGAGGTCATCTTCAAATTATATGGATATATAATAAATGATCATTGAAATAGTGGTATTTTAGGTTAACCCAACTTCACTTGATCCCAACAATCCCTAATTTATTAAGCTGACATGACTTACATAAGAGGACCTAGGGTTTTAAGTAAAATTATGATTTTTGGAACATGTGTATGCAATTTGAACTGATAACCTACAAAGAAATAATGAATTCTAATTGGTGAATTAGATTATTCTAAAAAATGAACTATATGATTATCCAAAATGAAGCATATAAAATAGGATAGAATCATCAATGTTAGTTTGTATATTCTAACACTAGTGTCCTAATTAATAGAAAGTTAATTTTAAGAATATGATGAATCAAGGTGAATCATCACATTGTCTTATTTCACACCTATGACTATCAGATCTATATACACATAATTGTCCAAGGTAATTGTTATTTCTCTTTCACATTGATACTTTTCTATATTTAAAATATTCTCAAATTTGGTATATTTATCAGAATATTATAAACATAAACTATTTAACCAGTCTACTTTTGAATAGCTTATTCAGCTCCAAGTGATAACATAGTGGACAAAATGTAGTGATTAAAAATGTAATAGTAAAAATGTAGTATGACAAAAACGTCGTGAGGATAAAACATAGCAAGGAAAAATGTATTGTTATTGGTAATGTTCTAAAAATGTTATGAAGAGCATGATTAGGACATTTTAGTGATTATCACATTATTTATTTGTTGTCTAGTTCATTTTGTGATAGTAGTTAACATTTAATGATGAAAAAGTAATGCACTAAATTTACAATCAAAATAACATTATAAAATGTAATTTCATGAGTTTGGACCTTTAGTTGAAACTTTGCAACATTTTTTGTGATATTACCAATATCACTATGTTTTTCCTCACTATGTTTTGTCCTTGCAACATTTTTGCTGCTATATGTTTTACTACTATTTTTTTCCACTACTTTTTAGTAGGATGCCACTTATTCCATAATTTAATTGGATATTCTCCCAACCCTTAACTTCAAAATTAGTTAAAATTTTAATAATACACATAAATATCAAATTCAAATTCTCAAACTACTTAAAATAACCCTTATACTATCTCAAATTTAGGTCAGGTGTCTTTGATATTTTGGGACACGTCTACTCTAAGAAGACATGAGTGTTTTGGTACTCCTATCCACTTATAATGACCTCATCCCACACAAAACAATGGATATTTTTTTAATTTAAAATCAATATTTTGGGTATTCTTACACATTTTATAAATTTAGCCAAAATAAACTATCAAAATTTCCATGTATAAATACATATCAAAGGTCATTCATTACCCCACATGATACTCATTTGGTTCAAATTTTTACACTATTACACATTGATAAAATATTCCATATTCATCCCAAATTTAAGTTCACTCACAAGAAGTATCAATAATCCAAGTCTATAACACCTCATAACAGGCCAAGAATTATCATTTTCAAGTATCAATGTCATTTTTATAGTTACATAAACATAGTCAAGTTATAATCACTCTAGCTGGGAGAAATATGTGGGCTTGATTTCACTCTTTAGAACATTGCATATGTAGGAATTGGTCAATCATCAAGTATTGATTGAGGTCATATCATTCCATTATGGTCCCCTATTTTTTGAGGTTTTTAAGGTATCGAAGTGCCCTTAGGGTTTGAAAATCAAATTAAATAAAACAAATAATTTTTTAAATCACAAAGGCACATAAGCTATAACAACCATTATTTCATCACAGTAAATAAGGACAATTATATGGTCAATTGAAATGAGTGGCTTCAAGTATTGTCCTCATATAGTTTTCACTTCTAAAATTATATTATGATTCTATTGTTGAATTTTTATTGTCAAAGTTTTACTTCTTTCTATATTTTCCTATCAATTATTTAGCACACTAAACTAGGACAAGTCTATGATCAACATACTTTAGTAGTTTGTGCTTTTTTCCACTTATAATGGACCTATATAGAGGAATTTTTATATTATATGTGTGATCTTGATCCTACATAGTCACATATTTTTCTATTTCCACTTTCAAACATTCAAAACAATCAACAAAAATATATGCTCGAGATAAGTATTTTTCTTCATAGTATTTTCCAAAAATAAAATTTTTCCATTATTAAAAAATTTCCAAAATAATAATTTTGGATCATTGTATATATTTAGCATTATAATATGATCTATTTTTAAATATATAATAAGACAACATTTATTGTTGTATAAAAAATAAGGTAAAATGTATTGATGAATGCATACATTTTCAAGCATTACTTTTCTATTTTTGTCTTAAGGTTTTAAATTAATTTATGATTTATATACAAAAAATATTTCTTGCTGATTTAGATTTCAAAATTTAATTTAGAAAATTCAATGTTCATTTTTTTTTAATTTTTTCCTAGAAACTATGTTCTAATAATTTTAAAACTCATAGGAGTTATCATTTGGGGTAAAGTGGATATCATTTTTACTTAAACAATGTTAGAATGGGTGTTCTCCAATACTCAATCCATTAGACAATACTATATATAAATTTTAGTTACTTTGTACCTCACAGTATAATATAAACACCCAAGGTTTTTTTTTTAACCATATGAAACATTTGATTATTTTTTCTTGTAGTGCATGGTAAATGGTTAACCCTAAGAAATTAATCTAAACATACCATAGATCCAATATAGTTTGGTTATATGACAATGTAATCCTTCATAGTTAGTGAATTTTTGGGTAGTTTTCACTATTTATTACTAAGATCACTATATATGAGAAGCTACAAAGAAAATACTCCTTGACTAGTTACACCCCTAATCCTTATTCAAAGTTTCAAAGTTTCAAATTCAAATCATAATAATAATTAATGCATATTTATTAAAATTTTAATTTTAATATCGCATTCTTCATTAATTTTCATGTTGTTATTTGGATTCACTATATATTGGTATTAATTAAATTTAAATACAACAAAAATGGTAAAATGAATAATGTACAATCTCAAACCTTAATCAACTCCCGTCCTTGCAATAATGCTCTTGAGATGCAAGCACCATTAAGGAATATCTTTTCAAAATCATGTATGACTTGGAAAATATAACAGTTTCACATTAATAATGATATAAGTCATACTAAACACCTTATTGATAGACTTATTTTAACATCCCCATAGGGATTTACTAGAATAATGTAGTAAAAAATTTTAATCACTTAACACCTATTTTTTCATTAGATTTCACCATGAGAATCTAATTAGTGATCTTAACATACTAAAACAAGCATATTAACATAATCAAACATGTTACAACAACATTTATTGATTACTATAAATTAATCATAATTAGATAAGGAAAGTAACCATAATATAATCCAACACCACAACTAGTACAATAGTATATTCACCACTAGAAATGTATTAAAAATAATTAATTACATTTTAAATGGGCATATAGCCTCATCATAAGCATAATTATAGATACTATACTCCATGGATCTTGAGTTACTCTAGCTAAATTATATCTCTAATAATCTCAAGTGTGGTCTCTAAGTAAGTATAGTAGGAGGGAAGGAGAAAATCATATAAGAACTTTTCCATATCAACCATAGACCATCGATCCCCCAAATAAGGAATGAGCCTCCCTTCATGAATGGGTAGATAGTGATGATCAGGGAATCTAGAGAGACATGCTAGTACCCATGTGTTATAAGATTTATATGACATGGTGTGTATCATAAATAAAATATGATCTAACATGTTATCACACAAACACATAAATCATACATATGAAATGATAATGTCTATCTAACATTACTTTTTTGATAGTTTTCACATAGTTATTGATCTCTAGGATCAATCAATTTCATATGCACTACTTGATCTAATTACCTTCATTTGTCATTGGTGATGCTAACTAAGACAATGAAGTTCATCTCACTTCATAGTTAGAACCATCAATGCTAAATTTGGTTAAAATTTATATAACTAATGGGTTCATTCAATTATTGCTACTAGTAATTACAATCCATATACTAGTTACATAAATAACTAATATTCATATATTTGGTCCATCAAATATATGAATGAACCCTATTTACTATATACATCACATAAACAATATTTATGACAAAAAAGTTTATATACCATATGAGTATAATACAATTCATTAAAATAATATTTTTTCCTTTAATAAATGCTATGTACAAAAATTATAATTTTCATAACCTAAATTTCAAACCACTCATTATATCTAGCATTCAAAAATTACATAATGATTTGATAAACTTATTTATAAACACTTAATTATTCATCCTAGAATTTAGGCTATGAATATATAGTTATAGTTACCAATCCATCAATATTTTGTGACTTATATTTTATGTCACTTACTATAAATATATTCACACCATAAATTTTATAGATATAGGCTATACACATATAGAAGGACCTAGATTCTCACACATATATCTCATATATTTTTTGATACATTCATATTATCGATATCCCATAATATAGATTATTTAAATATACTACTATTTTGATACTCAGTTTATATCCATTTTACAAATTCATTTTTAGGTATATACAAAACCAAAATGTCATTTCATAAACCTTTATCCTCTAATGAGATATATAACTATATATGTATCAAATCTAATATTTATTGACACTCATCATTTTTATAAATTTTATTGCTCTACTCCTTTACAAACATTTATAGTTCTCCAAAACTACCTAAATGAATATACATGGTTTTCTTTGGAAATCAAACTCCTTTATAATCCACTTAAAATTATTAATTATATAACATAATTCCACAATTCAACCCTATTGATTTGCCAATACCAAAACTATAATAACAATTTTATATATAAATAATTATCTTTATTCTTTAACCCAAAATCAACTACAGTCACATATTTGAATATATGAAAGTCCCCTAAATATAAAATTATTTCAAAGGTTACATATTTGACTTAAAACATAGACCTAAGTCTCAAAAATTATATTATTTCATCTTACTCTCAATTTGTAAATATTTTCCCTACTTTAAATGATAAGTGCATACCTTATTCACTATTTTGAAATAATAATAACACACAATGTATACTTATATATGGTCTTGGTTTTATGTGTGATTTTAATATGCATAGTCATTTCACATACATGTATTTATAAACTATTTTGTAAACAATACACAATCCATAATTTATAAATACATTTATATACCCTATTTCATAGACCCTTTTATAAAAACTCTCACAATTTTATATCACAAAATAACTTAGTTAAAAATATAATATCCATATGATTTGTGTACTAAATACATACCTTCCATTCCTAAATTTCCATGGTTTTTCAAACATATATACACATTCCAAATGTTTCATTGTTTTTATTTTATAAATAGTCTTATATAGACATTTATATTATTACTAGTTTAAAATAACAATTCTCATATTAATCATTTATACTAGATCCCCAAACCAAAATCACACATAAATTATAAATCGATCAGTCCCATTTCAAATTGACATAGGCTTTATACTAATCCAAATGGGAACTAGACCTATACATTATGTACATATGCTCAAAGTATCAACCTTAATTTTTATGAGTATATAAATGTAATAGGTATTCTAAAACATAACACAGTTCATATATATCAACCCATTTACTTTAATTTTATATGTTTATCATATCATGTTAAATATTTTAAACCCTAGTAAATGAACATAGTTTTTGTTTACATTCCTAATGAATTTATAGAGTATAGGGTTAGTGTTGTGGATGGTCAATCTATCCATAGGGATAAACCTATACTTTTAAATTTAAATTTCTATCATTTCAACCCTAAGTGATAAATTTATTTATACAAAGTTTTTCCTGAGTTGATATAAATAAAAATAACATCACCAACATTTTCAATGCTACCAAATTAAAACCAAAAATAACTTTTCTTCTTACTCTACTCATTTCCTTTTCTCCTCGATCATATCCCTTATTATCTATTGATCTCTTCTTATTAAAATTTCCTTGTCAATCCCAAATCAATTAGAATTTTCATGTATCTGCTAGCTCCCAATTAATAGTTCTTGCAAAATCTACAATTTCCCACTTAACTCACTATGTTCCTAGTTAAAAAATTAAAAAATATATAATTACCATATCAATCCTTCTTGTAATTCCCTAATTATTATATTTTAATCAATTCCAACTTTTCATGCTAACTACATTTCAAACTTCAGTATATCATTAAACCAGTCCACTTTTATCATGATAACTAACACTTACAAATCTCTATGTAGTCAATGCATATAAACAATGACTAGGCTTTATATTGTGTGATAGATTTTTAGGATATTCAAACCCCCAAAAATATAAAATAAATATAATTATCCCTTTATTATATATCAAAAAAATATTTCTTTCAAATATCTCCAGCTAATTGTTTGCATTTTTTACTATTGTATATAGGCCATATATGTCTTCATAATAGCTTCTCATATATTGATATTCTTGAATATCAATCTTTGCAAGCTTAAAATTCTAAAAATTTATTAAGACATTTTATAGTTTATATAAAATAGAAATAACATGTTATCTATAATATTTATGTTTTCATATTCATACACAAACATGAATAGAATAATATTTTATAAACATACTATAATTTATAAGCACTATGTCTATGTGTAAATATAAAATACAAAATCCTAAAATATTTATCCCATATAAATGTGTTAACATTTAAAACATGAAAGATATAATATCTACTTCAATATACCTTCAAACCATACTAATTATATCAAACCAAACACAAAATGCATATTGTGTTTTAAAACCTAATGTGGTGTGTTCATGGGTCTTAGCAAATTCTTCTATCATCTTTCACTATCTCCATCTACTCCACTCTCTCTGATGATGCTCTCCCTCCATCACGTTCTGAGGATGAACTCTCTTTCATCCAACTCATGCCAAGAAGGTAGTTAGTCAATTTCATCATGATATAAATCATAAAACAATGTTATAACAACGAGTAATATAATCATTATATACATAATTCATAAATAACTATCTCATAATAATAAACTCATGAAATATAAGTAACACACATCTATCCCATAATAATATATGACTTATGATTTAGTTAAAAATTAACAAAACAAATTAACTATAATATTAATCTACAGATAAATAGATAAATGAATTTAGGTGAGAGAATTGGGATGTAATAGTTATCATGACTATTGAGGCTTATAATGCTAATATAGAGTAAGTAGGAGTAAATGAAACATAATTCACTAAATATATTAATGCCAACCCATATAGTACCGACTCATTCTTATACATTTCAAGAGGTGAAAAAAATAAATCGATTCAATATTCTACTTCCACTTTAGGTGTTCTAATTTATACTATTGTTTATATTCTTATATCAACACCTATAGTTACATATGTGCCAACATCCCTAGGAATGGAAACATCACTTAGAATCCAACAAATTCAAATACCTATTTATACATAAGAGTTATATACACCTATAATTAATATGCATAGTCCACCACCAAATGCACGTAATATACACTCTCTTGAGAAAACTATCACAAACTTACATGATAAAGTGTTACAATTAGAGAAAGATGTCTCTAGATATAATAACTCTATATCCATTGGGAACATGATATATGTTTTCATAGTCCATTGGAGGTTTTAAGTTCTAATTTGGTTCAAAGATAAGTAAAATATAATAGTGTGAATTTATTGAGATCACATTGCATTGTTAGAGGCATAAAAAGTTCAAGATGGTAGTTTAATGCACACTTTCAATAAGGATCACAAGTGACTATTTATATAGTGATACAGAATATAAGATCATTTGAGGATGATTAAATCCATGAGAGGATATTGATACATATACTAATACCTTCATGTATTCATTGGTATTGACTTTTACATCATAAATTTGATTGAGCCACTAGAATGTTCCAAAATAATATATAGAGCTTATGCATAGTAGGATTGTGTATGCATTCCATACATGATCATAGGGTCAATTTGAGATGATAAGAAGCATGGCCTAAAATATTTGTGGACTAGTAAACTAGGAAAAGGAGGTATTAATTGATTCATGAGTGTTAATAACTCAAGTAACTTAAGAAGATGGGTTGGTGTATCTCTAAGATAGTCAAATAGAGACCTATAGGCCTAGGGCTAGTAGGTCCATATTTTGGACCTAACTAATTAAAGAATCAACACTGGAATGAGTCTTAGATAGTGGAACTCAATATAATATAGGTGAAATAAGATAAAAGTCTTTTAAAATCAACCAAATAACTTGAAATCCACTGAATTCCAAGTGAATTGAGTTCATATTCTAAAAAATTATTGAACATAGTCAGTAATCCTAAAAGAAATCCTACATGTGGCCTTGGAACAAAATGGCCTCAATTCATACAATAAGGGAAGAAATAGTGTATGACTAATGTTCTAACTAATATAAAACCATAAACTTGTTAAAAATAATTGGAGGGTTAATGATGACAAGGGTAAGTTCTCAAATCTAGTCTCAAACCCTAAACACAGTCAATAGTCTAAACACACCTACAAGCAGTGACAAACGGTTAGTGTTAAGCCTAAAGGGAAGATAGATAGGGGTGTTTGAAGGTAATTTTAGCTCAAAAACATATATATAATATTCATATACCATTTATTAATATTAATACCATAGAGATGAAATCCAAACTCATAAGAGCACACTACCAAGGGAACTTCTAGTAGTCACCTATAGGTGGCTAATAGAGCATATTCAAGGAAAAGTTGTATGGAAGATAATATGAACCAAATTTATGACTAAAAATAACTTTATATACCATTGAGTGGGTTAAGACCATGAATTTGAGGTCCAAACTCACATAATACACAATCAAATGATGTTCGAGAGGCATCTATAAGATACAAAGAAATGGAATGATACCAAGAATTAGGGTGAAAATAGAGCATTTTTATGGTGTTTGGACCCAATTTAAATCTTAAAATAAGTTTTAAAACATTTATAAGGTCACTGAGGTGAGAAGGTAAGGTCTAAACATCAATATATGTAGTCATGAAACATGAAGAACACATACAAGCTACCTAGGGCAGGTTGATCTCAAAAATGAGTAAGAAAACATGGTGATGGGAATCTAAGGTTCATCATAGTTTGAAAAATTATATCATAGTTCATTATTTAAACCAAATAGTAACTAGAGAAGATGGAACAAACTAGTCTCCAAATCCCATACATAGTTAAGATACACATATAGGCCTACTCACTCTTTTAGGTGAGTTTTGATTGAATTAAATAAGAATGAACATGAAATGGTTTGAGAGAGTTTATTTGGAATTAAATATAGTGTTTTTAACACCTAAATTTGACCGCTTAGGTTTGATAACAAGGTGAGAGGATCCAAACTCAGTCAAGCCTAAAACCCTGCTATCACACTATTAAGCAGTCTAAGTCATGAAGGAGATTGATGATTTTAGACCTTTATAACCTTGATAAAACTCTAAAATTTGATGAAAATTGTGTTAATTGGTTTAAAAATATTTTCATAACAATTTAAAATTTAGAGAAATAGTGTAAGTATCTACTATTTTGTCTCAAACCCTATCCACTCCTTGGGCAAGGAGCATTGAAGAGAGTTGGGGATCTACTTGAGGTTAAATGGCATGACATAATATTAAAAATATCATGAAGGGACTAAAAGTTATTTAAAGGTCACAAATATATGTTTATATTTTTCATTATTTGGAAATAAACTCAAGTTCTCACTCCAAGGCCCTTGAGAGCTAGTTAAGAGAGAACAAGCTCTTAAACCCCAACACCCTAACCAATGTACCCTGAGCACATAAAAGAGTAATGAGAAATTAATGATAATTTATAATAATATATATGGATTTTTTAAAGGTTTCTAATCCTCTTCATGACACTGGTAAGGATTTTTGATACCGATAACTCAAGGTAGACCTCTTTTGGGTTTGAGAAATGCCAAGCAAGCCACCCAAAGAGCAACTTCAGATCCTCACACCATTTATCACACTTTACATGGGAGTATTATAATTTTTTAATAATTTAATGGGTGTAATAATACCTCTTTCCAAGTTTAATTATGTCATTTAATGATCTTTTATTTATGAACAATCGTTAAGACCCTAGATAGGTCTAAAACCTCTCTTAGGTCATGATAGTGACCAATCATGGGAAAAAGAGTTAAAAATCACATATGATGAAATATTATTACCTGAAAACATATTTTATGTTGTTTATTACTCTAATTAGGTTACTCTCATGTATTTTTATGTTGACATCACTAGTATAGATTGGTATAAATGCCCTATTTTGGCATATTTTTGGTGTTTTATAGGTGTTATAAAAAGGGGAGAGATTCCAAACCATAGGATGAGATAATTTTAGACTTTTTATATCCATTAAATTCAAAAAAAAAAAATTATATTATTTATATTACTAAACCATGCCAATTTTTCAAGGCAGTCTCAAACATGCTCAAAATGAGACTAGATGGTAAGGCCATTTCTTGGTTTGCATACTTCTATAGGTTCTTAGGACCCAAAATTTGACATGGAGGTTGATTTTGTCATATTTAAAGTGAATAATGTGATTTTTTGTTATTTAATATGTTTTTTTTATATGTTTTTAGAAATAAAATAGGGTCCAAATTAAGGAGGCATAATTGAGGCTTAATTCAAGAGAGAAAGGCATAAAAAAGGGTTTCCACTTGGAATTTGAAGCTAAAATTTAGTATGGGGTTGTAAGAAAATATATGGTCATATAATACTCCCTTATTTTTTCAATATCATCTATACAAATAAAATATAAATAGATTTACATAAAAAGGGCTACAAGGAAACTAGGCCTAATGAAGTCTTTAAGAGCAAAATGAGTTCTTGGAAATTGGTCCAAGAAAAAAATGGTTTTTTAGTCCTAATAAAATATTTTAAGACCATTAAACTAGTTTTTATGATCTAGAGTATGTGAACTTGAGTTTTGGGTGACTTGTACCAAATAAGGTGTGGGAAATGAAGAGTTACAAGATACCTATGCACATAACTGATGGAATGGAAGTTCAGAGGAGTTTCCTTAGGAATGAAATATTTTGATTGAGTTTTTTAAAATATATTAAAGTCAAAATAATTATCTATAATTACATTTGTAACTCTATTCATGTAAATAAGGGTAGATTTTAAGATGTTAGTCAAGGTGTTAAGTGTATCTCTTATGCCACTTGGCAGGTTAGAGATCATTCAAGAGTGAGAAACATGGCCTTTGAGGTCTTATGTAATATCTCATAACTCCTATTCTTGTTATATCTATAATAGACACATTTCCATGTTCTTGTACCACCTCTCTCTCTCTCTCTCTCTCTCTCTCTCTCTCTCTCTCTCTCTCTCTCTCTCTCTCTCTCTCTCTCTCTCTCTCTCTCTCTCTCTCTCTCTCTCTCTCTCTCTCTCTCTCTCTCTCTCTCTCTCTCTCTCTCTCTCTCTCTCTCTCTCTCTCTCCACCATTCTCTATAAAATCAACCACTTTTGGCCTATGTTTGTAAGATCCACACCTGGTATGACAAAGACCTAATAGTTTGAATACTATATTTTCCTTTTAATAAATATTTACAATCTAGTTTTGAGTTTATAACTTCTTATCTTAGTATTTTAAGTGGTGCATAGTGGAATCACAAGTGATAATCATCTATCCTTATGTTATCTTTACTCTTTCATGTTTTGTGTATGTGGTATACTCTCTGACAAGTCACATGAAGTTTATTTAGTGTACTTGTCTATCTCTAAGTTTAAGGAAAATAATTAGTGTCTACAATTAGACCTCTTATTAATTCACCTTGAGAAGTGCAATGCATATCACCTCCATGTTGGAAACACTTATGTTAGAGCAATCTAGGAGTTTGAAGCTAGTGTTATGAGTGATCTTTCATTGTGAAAGTGTATGGTAGTCTACTGGAGATCAATATAGTTTTTCACAACATTTGAATATGTTAATTCCATGTTTCCTTCTATCTATTTCTATAAAAGTAAATAGGTATCATAGGTGATAATATATCAAAGACTAATCTAGGGAAATATCCCATAAATATATAGGTTTACCTCTTCTGTAGGCTACCCATATGCCTATAGGTAATCTAATTTTTCACTCAATTTAGAGAAGGCTTGAAAAACCTCTCCAAGGGTGAAAAATTGAGTGACAAGAATTATGGCATTCCTGATGGGACCATTGTCTCAAGAACATCTTGTCAAGGTGAGTGTTGGTCTTGACAACATAAAAGCCTCATACATCACAATATAATTCAATCCATACCTCCCATCACCTCCCCGAGCAACATTATTCTTCCTAAGGGCAATGGAGATACATGGTTTAGATATTTTGAGGGGTCATCATCATTCATCCTATTATGTCCCTCCTCTTTTTCTCATCTTAAACTTCGTACAGAATGGGAAGTGTCTTGAGAAATGTCCCTATACCATCTTGGATATCCTCTAATGAACATTTGGGGAAGTGTTCTAAGCATTTGGCAACTCCATTGAAGGTAATATTTGGTCGTAGACCAATTTTTATTTTTATTTTCATTCATGCTTCATGGTGCTTAGTAGGTAAACTACTAGTATAGGTAACTATCCTATAAATCCACTCCCTCAACCTTAATTTCCTCTTGAAGTTTAGTACCCTCAGCCTATCTTGAAATTTGAAGAGAAAGAGGACTTTGCAAGTAAAGAAGAACAAGAGAGTGAAAAGGAATTTAAGGATAACATGGCATGACAACATGCCTTCCCAACCTTCAATACTAAAAATCCTATAAACCTTAATTTTTATGATGTTATCCCTCCCAATTCCACCAAGAGTGTTCCTACCTTTAATGGGGAAGGTCATATCACCCCAAATTATCATATTAGGGACATTTGTAAATTTTTCAAATTACATAATGTCCTAAAGTTAACTTTGCATTTAGATTACTTACCATGTCTCTTAGGTGAAAGGCCCTTGATTGATATAAAACATTACCAAGAGGATGTATCACTGCTTAGGATGATTTTTTGGAGTTGGTGACTCAAATATTTGAAGATAAGATTGATCATACATCACTCATTCATTAGCTTAATGTGATTCAAATAGGTCTTAAAGAAACTATGCATGACTTCAATGAGATGTTTTAAAGAACATGTAATAGGTTGTCACATCCCATGATACCCATAGAAATTTTGTTTTCCCAACATAACTTAGATTTATTGGGATTGATATAGCTATTATTTTCTGGTCCATAGGTGCGTACACTTTATCTAAAGCCTATGACATAGCCATTACAGCTGAGAATGGTTTGATCTAGTCTAGTAATCTCCATCCAAAACTATTTATTCCTATTCTTCCTAGCATATATAATTATCCAAATCTTACTCAAATTTTAAGTTTAAATAACAAGTTTAGAGCTGCCTTAAGGAAGTTAAAAGATACCATTGATTGGGAAGCAAGATCTAAGGCCTTAGAAGCTCAAGTTAGGAAACTAAATACAATATGGAGATCATCAAAACCCTTAATCCTATCCTCCATAATAAAATATATTTACACCTCATAAATATGGTCAAGGGAGAGGATAAGATCAACCTAACTTCAATAGGCCACCCAATGCCTATAATCCAAACTCTACTCCAACACAAGAGCCATGGTTCTGGTCCATATTAACCTAGTCTAAGGAGAAGAATGGAAGCCTCAAGGATAATATATGAATGTTAATTAAGTTTATGTACAAGCTTTGGTAGCTCAAGGAGGACATAATCCTCAATTGAAAATAGAAAACAAAAGCTTTAT
>JARHVA010007721.1:592500-619457 GCA_037957365.1 Torreya grandis | reverse complement strand
AAAATAATTAAGTGTTTTCATGTTTATAAGTGATTAAATACCTTACATAGATGATTTTGGGAAATATAGGTGATTTTAAGGCTTAGATTACATCATGGTAGAAATTGATTTGAATCTTGTTTTAGACATGAAAGTGGCCAAAACTAAGTGTCTAGACTACCCACCTAAAGGTGTTGATTAGTTAATCCCATGTCCCTAAGAACATGGAGACTAAGTCAACACTCAAGGGAATACATCACATTTTCATAATAATTCTAAATCCCAATGATGTCAACCATTCATGATAGTTAACTACCATTCTATCTAATAAATATTGCAACCAAACTACATACCCCAATCACTAGAGTCTCTATCATCTAAAAAATATCAAATAATAAAAAATGAATCAATCCTAAATATCATATAATCATCAAATTACATTACAATCATTTATATCAAAATTAACTACTTTATCAAACTATTCTATCATTTAGTCAACATTTTATACTATATTAGCCACATAACTATGTCAACTAAGAATATCATTTGTACTACACTAGACATGTATGTAAGTACTTTTTCCATTGTTAAAAATAAAATAAATCAACCAATTTAAATAAAATTGACCACATAGCATAACTATATCATCCAGTTGATATGTATTTGGCTAAATAGACCTACTACATCAACCACTTCATATGAAGTCATCCATTTATTAAAATTTTATAAACCACGTAAATGCATTATTAAACCAATTATGATGTATGAGGTTGTCCACCTATATAATATTATAATATATTACCCTACATACACATAGTCAGCCAACTAATGATTAACTAGATAAACTCAATACTATGTAGTTGGCCACTTATCATTAACTTGATAATTTATATCTATGTTAGCTTGGCTGATCCCATTCACTTAATATGGTGAATTTTCACACATTTTTCATTAATTCCCTATGAATTAATGACCCTTTTTTATCCCTTCCCATTGTGCATCTTAATTCTTACTATACCCTAAAATGTTTTGGGGAAAATTCCACTATATGGATTTGCCCCAGTACCTAGTTTTTCAAATCTACAACATTTTACAATTAAAAATAATAAAATTGTAAATTTAGTACATCTTATACCTATACCACACTCAAAAAATCTATTATGTATCCTCCACCTCATTCTAATCAAAGATTATGGCATAAAGTGGGGGGTTAATAAATACTAAAATTAAACATACATAGAATACATATACTCACATGAATGTATATGGAATCCTAATGCATGGAAGAGAAGTACAAATGCATATCCATCTACTTTTATAAAAGGGGAACAAAGTTAGGAACACTTACCTTTTAAGATGAACCTGTCAACATTCATTCTCTCCCTTGGCTAAGGTGATTCACAAGAGGCTATTATGGTACATAAGTATGATAAGGATAAATCATCTCTAGGCTACACATCTTATCAATGCATCAAAAAGATTTCTCCATAAGACATGATCCATATCTACATATAAAGTATGAAACCCTAAGCTTGATCCTTAAGTACAATGTTAGATAAGTAGATGCATAATAGATCTTAGTTAATCTCTTCTCTAAATAATGGAAAAATAATCTTTTATATATAGGCAAATTTAACCCTAAGCCCTTTCTTAGTTGACAAGGTCAATCAAGTCGACCTAGTATCATTATTGGAAAAAACTCACTAGATCATGGGCTAGGTTAGCCAAGGGCTGACCTAGAACCTCAATTAGTTTCACTAATATGAGTACAAGGTTGACCCAGTTGATGTACTCATGTAAACTATTGAAAGGGGTTTCAGGTTAGGAAAAAGGGGTATTGAAGGTGGTAAAAGACTAGAGGAGAGTGTAAAAGAGAAGAATAAACTTAGGTAAATGATTTTTAGGAGACAAGTGTGTAGAGAATAAGTGGAAAAAGGGACAATATTCTTATCAAGATCCAATGGTCTACCCACCCCTTTCTTGATGCACCCCTCAAGGCATACACTCAAAGAGAATGAGACTCGATAGGTTATTAAAAGATAAAAAGCATCAATAATTAATACAAATTTGAAAATAGTATGTATAAACATATGCCTCACTCAAATCTCATCACGTATCATGTTAGTTTAACATGGGATGGTGCTTTGGTAGTAGAACATGATGACACATAACACCGATGCTAAGTAAAATGTAGTAAAGAGAAAATAAGATAAAGGAAAGTATAGAATTAAAAAACACATACCTTTACTTACCTTATTGTAGATAAAGAAGGAGACGTGAGAGATTTGAAGGCATCTAATGTGAGGAACATTAGGTGAACCTATAGAGATTAGTACAAAAAAGAGTGAAAATCAATTTTTGTTGAAATATAGGCATATAATAGTGGAAAATATTCTCTACGATGTTATGATTTTAGAAATTTTTATGATTCAAAAAATGAGTTAGTAACAATAAAGATATGATCAAAATAAGGAATATGATGGTAAATATTTGAAGGGTAATAATTATGAATAATAACTTTAAATAGGGTGAAAAATAATTCATTTTCTATTATTTAATTATTATAAGAGAAAAATAGATCTCTAAGAGACTTAGTGAAAGCCTAAAAAGCCAAGATGGTGAGGAGATGATAGATGAGATAAAAAGGATGCCCAATGGCCATAGGGAGTGCAACATAGGTAGGAAACTAAGAATTTCAAATTTGTTTCAAGAATGTTATTTGAAATTAAGTGATTTCTATAAATTTGTAAATTAGATCAATTCCAAAAATTGGAATAAACCCTAAAAAGTTGCTAAGGTAACTAGAGGTCAAATAGGGAAATGGGTTAAAAGGAATCAGAGTAATAAATTTCAAATGCATTTATTACAAATGGGTCAAAGAGTCAGTATTTTGAATGAAGTAGGTCAATTTAGTTAACTAAGTAGATTGAAAATCAAGTTTTGACATGGAAAACCTAGTAGTTATGGGTTGACATAGTTATTTCGAGAGGAGGGATGAATTAGTACACTATTTCTAACTTAGTTAGTTAATTCAAAGTGCTAACTTGATACTAAGGGGGACAATTGAAAGGGTCAACTTAGTTTATTAAGTCCAAATGGGCAACCTAGTATCATTAGGTCAACTTAGTATGTTAATAAGTGGCCATTATATTACTAAAATGTAGAAAGTTGGTTGATTAAGGCCCAAGACACCTGATTGAGTATTGAAATGACCAATTAGGCTAAAAATAGATGAAATTAATAAAAAATAAATAGATTAAGGTTAGATTTGGTGCTATTTGTTATAATTTAAAAATAATGTATATGATTATAAGTGACATGGAGTTCTAATACATATTTTAATATTTGATGTTTGTAGGGGAGCTAATGATTTTGATTACTAGTGGATGTGTCATGGCTACCATATCTATTAAAGCACTTGATATAGGTGGATTGAGCTAGATAAGTCATGCTAGGCTTGGAAGGCATTATGGAGATGTGATGAGTTCCACTGAGTGTTAAATTTAGTGGTTTTGTTCCTAAGATCTAGGGAAAACTTGACCAATACTATTAGGTGGGTGGTGGATGTGGATACCATAGAGGTTGGTATCACATTAGAGGATGTCCATGTTTTAATTAGACTTCTTATATGAGGGACACTGGTGATCGTAGGGATATTGGATGGTTAGGAGGAGAGGTGAGAATTAGTCTAATGGGAAACTTACTTGGATATGATTTACCTGGGACCAAGGGTGAGTGAATGTGATGTCTATATCACATAGATTCTAGATATTTAGAAGGTTATGATAGGACTTATGATAACACAAGTGATGTGTCACAACTTGGATAATAACATACCATTATATGTGATAGACTTATATCAGTCGATATTAGATTAGGGGGAACTCTCTGACATATGTCCTATCATTTGGGTTTAGCTCATGTATGATATGTATGGTATGTTGTCCAAAAGGTAGAATACCATGGGGCTAGTGGTATTATTAATTTATTAAATATATGAGGGGTTCTTGATGTACCAAACAATTGGGTTACCCCATGTGGTTGATGATTACTTACCTCAGGTGATGAGATGGAGACAATATCAAGTGGTATGGGCCATGCCTCATGTGTCAATGTTATAGATGGTCACATGAGTAGATATCATGTGATATCCTTATGCACGCATTATGAACTTTTTACTGAGTTGGATGATGGTAGCACTAGAGTTAGCATGAGTGTAGATAATAAGCCACTATACATGATGGGTAGAGCCACATCTATTGGCATGATTACTAGGATAATTTAGACTCTATCACCTAATGACTATTATAGTGGTGCCAAATTTTGGGCTTAATATGTGAGATATATGATGGGGAGAGGAGGAGGATGAACACCAATCATGAGACTAGAGATCAAACCATGATGTTAAAGACCATAGATAGGTTGAGCATGATGGCCAACAACTAGAGAGGACATGGATGTTTATGTAGGAGTGTTTTAGGTATCACAACTAACACCATAACATGAGGAGTAGTGACTGCCTCAATCACATCACTGATGGAGATGATAGTAGTGAGAGAGATGATTGAGGGTGGTCATCCAAGATGATGCTTTAGTTAGCCTAGCATAGAGCTAGTCTATATATGCACCACTATGGTGAGGCCTGAGATGGGTATAGATGTTGACCCTAGGGTTTGTATTAATTAGGAAGCATCCCATATATGAATTACTCATGGGATGAGACAATGGAGAGATCATGGTTGATGGATGAGTAGAAGGGGATACGATGCTAGGTGACATTAGGATAGGTAATAATGGTTATAATTTTCTTATGTTTTTGAAAATAGAATACTAGTCGTATAATATTTAATTAATAGATTATAGATAGATAGATTTTGAGAAATATCATTGATTTAACATCTATCTAGTTTAAATTTTATATATCTTTGAGATGATGATATCAAATGGGGATCCCTAGTGATGGGATCATTCTATGATATTTTGGATGGGGCGATGATGCCATATGACCCTACCACATTATATGATCCCATGGTACCATATACCCTATCTTAGGCAAGGTAGTTATAGGCACATGGAGGTGAGCTACAACCACGACCAAGGGTGGGAGTAAGAGAGGCATATGGATGGTAGGCCTTGGCTTAGGAGAGAGCCACATATTTGGATACCACTATTGAACTAGGATGGGTACAAGCCTAGGTGGCCAACCTATAGGGACATGTAGCAATATTGAAATCTTGGACATCCTTTTTATAGTTTCCTATCTAGAAGGGATTGTCTGAGGCATCTATGGGCAACATGGCTAGGCCATGAGATAAATGGAATAGATGCCAACCTTAGAGCTAGAATGATGTATTTTTATATTTTGTATAAAAAACACATTTTTTGTGTGTGTGTGTGTGTGTGTGTGTGTGTGTGTGTGTGTGTGTGTGTGTGTGTGTGTGTGTGTGAGAGAGAGAGAGAGAGAGAGAGAGAGAGAGAGAGAGAGAGAGAGAGAGAGAGAGAGAGAGATTTTGATAGTTAGATGTTGATCTTATGTGTTTGTATTATGGTGGTGGTTGTGGATGCATGGATATATTTCTCTATATCACATGTATTTTATTTTTGTTGTATATGATATAGGAAATATATGTGTTGGGTTTTCTTTTCTAAAATTATGTGAGACACATGCATAGTTAAAATGAAATAGGCAAAAAGGACTTGGTAAAGTATAATTAAACAAAAATTAATGTACTACACACTATTTGACATTGGGAAATGTGTAATAGAAAAATATGACTAAGTATAATAAACCAAAGAGTGGTAAATAAGAGGTAAAATTTTTAATTTTAAACCATGAAAATTGATTGGCACCAAATTAAAATAAGATGCTAAATCATGCTGGGAAGTATGAAAATAATGTAATAAAATAGACAACGCATGAAAGACTAATGGTATAAAAACAAATCAAGTAAGTCACTTAATAATGTTAAATCATGTCGGTAAGAATAATAGATAAACAAAATTGGAAAAAATGGTCTTAAATTAATCACACTAATTCAAGTTGACAAGTATAAAAAACTTAAGAAATATGGCTAGATTCTAACATGTAATCAGAAAATAAGAAAATAAAAGTTAAAGAATTAATGAAGTAGGAATAAAACATACTAAATCAATATGGGGAGCATTTACATGATGTGTAACTCATAATCAATCACATGTTATCTCATATTTGACACATGTAATTTTGTTGTGACTTGGTTATTGAAAATTTTTGAGAGGAAGAATAGGTCCTATCCACACTAAAAATCACGAAGGGAAAACCAATGAAGTGGAAATAATGTGAAAATGTGGTAAAAATGGGATGTTTAGAATGTTAATATGAAAATTTTGTAATTTATGAGGAAGTCTAGGTCTTAGCCATGGTCTCACAATGCAAATCACAAATGGAATCCCTATGGGAATAATCAATGAACAAAACAATATTTCTCAAGGGGAAATATTAGTGTTATAGGGACTAAAATAAATAATGTAAGAATCATAATGTATTCATATTTGGATAAGACCTTAGGAGACATGAGTCACACTAAGGACATGAGAAGACACTAAGTGACTAGTGACCAATAATATATAGAGGATAATTGTTTGCTATAGACACAAAGATATGTAGGCAAATAAGTATGCTACTAAGATCAGATCATGTAGGTAATTTTAAATAAGAAAATTAAAGTGGACCTAAATTCTTATAATATTTTCCCCATTATTCAATATCCCTTATAGAGTCGTCGATATACTATGAAGATTGGGTACTTGTGTGAGAAAGTAGGTAGAACTAAAATATTTTTTTGTTCTCCTTTTCTAATATACTAGCCTACCATACCCTAATAGACCTTGGATCTATCATGAGGCCAAATATGGAGTTTTGACTTTTATTATAATAATTAAATATGATTAGAATCATGTCTTTTAGTGTGATTTGGCTTTTGATAATTTTGAATGTTGCCTTTTAGTTCATTGCTTTTTATTAAAATATTTGGCATTTGAATATTTTATGGTTTTTATGAATTTTCCTCTATATAGAGTTGGAATGAAAAATTATTAGAGATAGAGTGATACACAAGAAACTAAATAATATAAGTAACCAAAGAAAAGACTAAATATAACACTTAGGCTTAACTATGAACTAGCACGTTATCTCAAGTCTCAACCATGTGTATCCTTAGTTTGTGAAAGGGAATAAAGGGGAATAAATGGAGATCCAAATTGGATAGGTAAAATGATATTATAATGATATGAATTATTTACTAACTAATCACATGATAAAGAAGGAATGACTAAATAGGAAGAAGGTTTATATAACTAAGTCATAATAATAATTATCTATGTTGATAGAGATAAGATAAAAAATAATCATAAAAAGTAATAATAAAGTCATAGGAAAAATGAATTTTAGAAGAGAAAAAATGCAATTATGAAAAATAAATCCACAAGAGAACATAATTACATCATAACAAAAAGTACAAAACCAAAGTCACTAAGTAACATAGATAAAGATTTGACACAATGTTAAATAATATAAAAATAGATAAAGATAAAGCTATAGCACACATCCAATCAAAATTAAAATGTAAGAACACCATGCATGTGTTCATAAGTAGTGTTATATTTATCCATGCATATTATCCATAACATTTGACGAATATCTATGAAGTTTAATGTGAACTACAACTAATATCTTATTAATCTTCAATGAATGTTGAGAAAATACTTCATGTCAAATATCCTCAACAAAATGTTAAATTTTTTTGAAGGATCATGTTCATGATGGATATCATGTATGGGATGCTCATGATAATTCATGGGAGTGGACTCTATAGGAGATGAAGGGGTCATTGGTGAGGAATGAGACATAGGTGAGGGAATCATAGGTAGAGAAGGATACATGGGTGAGGGAAGGTCCACATATGAAAGACTCATGGGTGGATGAATATTAGGTGCAAAAGGGACCATAGGAGGAGATGGATCTATAGGAGGTTAAACCATGGGGGAAGAAGTGGGAGCATTATTATGAGATATACCTATGGGAAGAGCTAAAGAAGGTCTAAGAATGGTTAGGAGGATATCCTTAAGATACTACTGAAGGATATAAAAATGATCATTATGATTTGTGAAAAATTAGTACTAAAGACAATATATCTCTCCATACTTAGGAATATACTTAGTTAATATCTTTAAGTGAGGTATAACCTTATCTAAGGGATGAGGAGTGGTGGGATGCAAATTGTTGATATATTATTGTAGCTTACAATAATGTATGGATGAATAGTTATCTATGTCATGGAAGCAACATATATGCCTATGAGTATTCTTGGTAGGTTTATTCATAGGATGAGGGTACATAGAAGATAAGGAATCTTGGTATAGGGAATAATCTCTAGTCCAATGATAAAAAATTCTATGAAAGTCACAATAAGGATGATCGGCCCATTTCATGGGTGAAGGAGCTAGCTATAGTAAAAGGACTAAACCATCACCAACATAAGGAGGTTTGGTGGAGATATTGTATGAGACTCAAATGAATGATCAATATGATCATAAATAGGGAGAGAGTTAGTGATAGCAGGAGTGGGAATGGGATTCAAATTAGGCTCTACTGAGGGAAGGTTAGGGTCTATATAAGGTTGAATGATAGTCTCACTCATCTTAAGGATAAGTAAGCTATAAGGGTCATAATATCTAAAAAAATGATAGGTCCTAGTCATATCATGATCTATAAGAATACTCATATGAGGTTATTCAAAAAATGGATGTGTGCACACCATCTCTACCCTATGATAAAGAGGAAAAGTGATAAAATTAGGACTGATATGAGATGGAATATGGGAAGATATAATAAAATATCGAAGTAAATAGGAATGATTAAAAATAATCTTAGCATCTTGGGATTAAACAAGACCTAATAATGGATCATCTAATGCATAACTATCATCATAATTAGGTGTATGAAGATCAATGGCATAGGTAGGGATGACCTTGTCATCTAATGTGGTGCGATGAATGGAATGTTAAGTCTTAGTTAAGATAAAGGAGATGTCATTATAAGGTGGTTGATGAGAATTAATTTTTAAATAATTACAAAGCTAAGAGATGAAATGAGGTGAGAGATCAAAATTTTTAATCTTGAGATTGATCTTGTCAGGCTCATCATCATCAAAATCTAGGATGTTAGGGGGAGTATTCCCAATGAGTTTGGGATGACCATTTTAACCTTGGGTGGAATTTATTAGAGAGTTAAATATTTAAGATTCATGAAATGGAATGTGGCAAGGGTTAAAGGGTAGGAATATTTAATATACCCTGATCTTAGAATTATTCAAAATTCCAAGGGTTGGTGTCACCCTGAATCTTATATGTGGCTCCATTATGAGGTAATTTGATGAATTTTAAAGTGGAAGAGTAAAATTATCTCATATGATGATTCCATATCCTACCAAGTAAAATGTTTTAATATAAGAGGAAATTTAAATATCATCACCTTCACATAGATGGTGATAAGTGGGATAGTAATGGGAACACACACATAACCTAAATGAAGCATTTTCCTTCTATCACATCCTTAACACATGTTGGGTGTGGACTTAATATTTCACTCAAAACATCCAAGTTTTTTGATAAAATTAAGAGATAAAACACAAATGATAGAACCCTCGTCAATGAAGGAATGCTTGACTTAGATATCACCAATTTAGACTTTAATGAAAAGTGGAGGATCATCCGCATAAAGTAGAATCTCTCTAGGAATCATAGAATCAATGGGAAATTTAAAGGAAAGATAAGTGTCCATTATTTCATAAACATGTATGGACATTTCTTCGCATTATTGAAATATTATATCTTCTGATCTAGATAAGGTGGCTTCCCATCTTACTAGGTGAAGACAAGGGATGTTTATTTCAAATAAAAGTTGCATAAGATGGTTAAAATGATGTGGAGAGGTCCATATAAGTTCAAGAAATGGGATTTAGGATGGATGATTAGAGAGTTATATGATATGATTCCACTCATTATAACCCATAAAAATATTCTTGGAAAGAGGTTCAAAGTGTTGAAAGAGGTCCTCAGTAGGAGGAGACAAAGTGCATATGAATTTATGTTGAAAAGAGGTATAAGGTTTAATTAAAGGACAAGTTTTTAATTGATGTTGAGAAGATGAAGCAATTGATTTAGGTATGGTTTGAGGTAGATTAGAATAAGTGTTAAGAGAAGTTTGAGTATCATTGGTTTCAGGTAAATAAGATGGAGGGATGGTAGAAATAGTATGAGAAATGTTATCCAAGAGAGGTGTTGGAATTGGTTCATCAAAATTTATAAGGTATTATTTCCCCAAATTTTTTAAATGATATGGATAATAATCTTGGATAACATAAAATTTGAGAGATAATAGAGGGGTTTAGATGGGTAGAGGATCAATGAAAGTAAACATCCTTCACATGTTAGTCATATTAACCACATTCTTTTTAGGAGTTGGATAAATAATACTATTAACATTATTAGTAGAATGGTAGGTTTATCTTAGGTATCTAGGTCATTTGGAAGAGGATATTTATAGATGGCCAAATGAACATTAGTTTGATTCAAAGCTGAGGATTTAGTTTGTGTTTTATGGGATTTGAAAGAAATTTCATACGATTGTTGGAATTTATGAATGATAGAATCATGGTTGAAATTGGGAATAAGAAGTACAACCATATCTAAATTATGAAGCTACCTATAGGTCTCATGAGAATGACCCCACCTATCACAAAACCAACAATATTTAATTGAGATCATTCCAAAATTTCATAGGATAAGTGTGATCAAGTTCTTATGGTAGAGGCTTTGGTAAAAATTTTAGTAATTATACTAAGGATAAATGTTTGTGAACATTAGTGTTATCAGTTGAATATAAATGAGGATTAGTGATGTGGTTAGCAAGGGAAGCTTGTTATGAAGATTGGTTAGGAATAACAAATGAAATAGTGTGAATGTTATCATAAGATTACATCATACCATCATTGTTGGCATGATGATTCTTATTCTTGAGTAACATACAAGTACCATAGAAGCTTAGGATGGCTCAAATTGATTCATAAGGAAATATTGACACTTAGCTTGGTTAATAGCCTCCTCCAAAGTACGTGGAGAGAGAGAGAGAGAGAGTCTAGGCTCATTATTACAACTTGTAAGAAAGAGAATTGGTAAATATATGGAAAATTTTATTATCGACCATATTATGTTCACATTTATTAGATAATGTCTTCCATCAGTTAATGAAATATTGGGTAGTTTTGGTCTCAATTTTTTACAATTGATAAAATGGGCCAAGGTATTCTTAGGGAGATCACTAGTTTATAACTCTTAGACTAGAGCATTAACTAAATCTTTCAAACTAGTGATAGAGTGAAATTTAATTTGGTTTTACCAATATAAAGCATCACCCTTGATATTTTGTTATAATATCTTGGTAGTGGTAAAGGTATTTAATATGACCTAGTCTTTATTAATATTTCCAAATGATTTTAATTGAAGAGTATGATAGGTTGACCCATTATAATAAATGGTAGGGGTGATACCTCCTATATAAATATTATCAATTTGAGATGTAAGAGGTTTATTTTTAATATGATTAACTATCTTATAAATAAGAGGATGTTGTGGGATAATATTACAATGGGAATACATAAGAGGAGGTGGAGGAACATGTTGTTTATGTATGCCCCATAACATCTATTATGGGTGGGTTTGAATATGGATAAGATGATTTTGAATTTACATCATCTAATTTACATTGTTAGCTTGAAAATAATTTATTTTATTAAGATTTTGTATTAGGCTTTGATGGTTTTAAGTTGCATTATTAGCATTTTTCAAAACAATAGAATTGGTAGTAGTGGCTTGGGTACCACTATGGGTGTTAGTAGGATCTTAATAAAAACTATTAGTAAGTGAGGCACTAGTAGCACAATTTGATTCTATGGTAAAATATGGACTAGTAAAGGGATGAGAAGAAGACTCACTAGAGGCATGATTACCATGGGTAAAAAATGATGCACTAGCGGAATAATTATGAAGAGTGGGTTTTAGAAGAGGCCCACTAGATGTAGAACCTACCATGTTAGTAGAGATACTAGGCATAAAGTAAGAGGAAATCAAAGAATAAGAAGTCATAGTATGAAAAGGGGTTAAAATAGAGGGAAGAGGTTGAAAGGAAAAGAAGCTAGTATCCCAAAACCCATGTGATAACATGGGAGAAGGTGAATGAGGCTCCTTAACTTGACCACTTATTATGAGTTGGTAAATAGTAAAAGGATCATTTCCTCAATGTTAAGGAAACTTAGTGATTAATAAGATTAGTTTTAGTGTATACTATAATTTGGGTTGATATTCTAGTGAGAAGAGAGGATTTAAGATTGAATATGAATGGGGATGGGTCCCCTAGTTTGTGGTGTGAGTGGATATATGATCATTACTTTAATCTAGGAAAGGAGCACCAAGATACTTATGGGAGAGCATATTAGGGTTGGTAATACTCATCATATCTATTGAATTCAACTTAGTTTTATCTCCAAACAAAAATTTCATGATGGAGAAGGAGTATGTAAGGCTTATTTATTGTAAAAGTAAGGAAATAGGAAGGGGTAGATTAGAATATATAGTTGATTGAGTTAACCTAGTAATAGAAATAGGGTCTTGAAACTGAGTTAAAAAAGATACAAAGTTGATAGGGTTAACCTAGTAATGTAACTTGAGATAGATAATATCTTTATAAGGATACATAGTCGATAGGGTGGACTTAGTACTATAACTTGAGAGGTAGAAATGAATACCAGGTTGACTAGGTCAACTTAGTACTAAAGGTAGGGAAAATAGATAGTATGTAAGATATTATGTCAAACATAATTATAGTGTATTTAAAATAGGGAAAATAATTTAATTTAATTGAAATAAAGAAATTAAATAAAACACACAATTAATTGGATCAATGACAACGATCCAATTGAGTCACACGACACAAAATCTTGCACCAACACTAGTCAATGCAAGTTTTTACAATACAATGTACAATGAGAAAAGAGCAAGAAATAAACTAAAATTAAATACTAACTATGTGGACATCCTAAATATTTTTAGATTGTTATAAATTTTTAATTTAAGTTTGATAAGGAAGTTGGCTAAAATTAGGGAACTAAAAATCAATCTATCAATGGTTTCAAGATGTTTACGCTAAAAGGGATCTATGTTGGTAATGGTACTAGATTGGCATTGGGGCATACTTCCTCACTTCAAAATATCATATCAATAAGGGTGTAAGGTTTTTTTTAATATATACCATTAATCACATTTTTATACTTAGATTGACAACCAAGTTGGATTCCCCCTTTGTGATGAAATCCAAGTAGGAAGGCCTTGGGTAGACAAATGTTTAAATGCATTATGAAAGTATGTGATTTGGTAGTGTGTTCAAGAAAGAAAAAAATAGTGTAACTAAATGGTATATTGAAAAACCACCTAATTAGTCTATGTGAGATACTCTAAGTATGTAAACAACTAAAATTAAAAGTGTGAATTAATTATTATCATATAGTTGTTAATTCCCAAATTAAAACAAATTATAGATTAAATTCAAATGACACTATATGCAAACACTATAAAATAGAGTCAATATTATCACTATTGTATTGTATAAGCTAGAGTCTTTAAGAACTAATTTGACTAGGTCAACCTTGTCTTGTACATAGAATACAAAACTAGGTCAACTAGGTTGACCTCATTTATTATATGATTGTATTTTAAAAGACTACAAACTTTGTAAAAAAACTTTAAGGAAGAACAATTAAATGATTGACAGAGAGAGAGAGAGAGATAAAAGAACCTTGGTGGGTTGGAAGATGCTGAGGAATGTGAAATTTATATTGAAGTGCCTTAAATGTTACTTTCAAATTCTACTAATTATGTTGACTAGGTTGACCTAGTTCTATAATTCCCTATTTGTTGAAACCTATCAAGATGACTATACCAATATGGTTGATCTAATATGTTATTTTAAAGCTATTTGGAATATCATGCCAACCTATTTGACCTAGTTTTGTATTATGGATATGAATAATAGTACTATGTTGACCTATTCAATCTAGTAACCTATATTTGATGAAGACTTACATAGAAACAATAGAGTCATTTTGATGTGATTAGATGTTAAACTTATGAAAAAAATTTAAAAAATATACTAGCCATGTTGACCTACTATCACAAATATAGAAAAATAATAAATAAAATGATATAAATGAAAAATGTGAAAGAAAACCTGCAAAGGTTTGATTTCATTTTAGGTTCACTAGAATCTATAAAATAAAAAATGCATCAAATCTATAAATAAATCCTAGCTTAGATAAAATAAATCCTACTTTCACTTCCAACTAGGGATACATTAGATAATAAAAAACATGACCAATATATGGATATGCTAGACCTAATTATGGGATATCTTACTACAAAAATATCACTAAGGAGGGTTCCAAATCCTCCAGTCAAATAAAACTATGTAATAAACCTAAGTCCTATGTTTTGATATTCATTATAGTAATAATAAATAAAGTAGATAAATCTAATCTAGTAATTACCAAAGCTTGTTGTACAAAGTAGAGGTAATAAACACTAAAATTAAACATACATAGAAGACATATACTCATATCAATGTACACAAAATATTAATGCATCGGAGAGAAGTGAAAATGGATATGTATCTACTCTTACAAAGGAGGAACACAGTTAGGAATACTTACCTTTGAATATGAACCTATCAATCCTTAATCTCTCCTTTGGCCAAGGTACTTTATTAGAGGTTTTTATGGTTTGTAAGGATGATAAGGATAAATCATCTCTAAGCTAAATAACCCGTCAATGCATCCAAAAGACTTATCCACAAGACAAGATCCATATCTTCAAATAAAGTATGAAACCTTAATCATGATCCTCAAGTAGAATGGTGGACAAGCAGATGCATAATAACTCTTAATTATTCTTCTTTCTATAAATAATGGTGAAATGATATTTTATATATATGTGGATTTAAACCTAAGCCATTATAAAAGATTTAGTTGATAAGGTCAACCTAACCGACCTAGTATCATTATCTAAAAAAACTCACTAGGTTACAGGTTATCCAAAAGCTAACCTATAACATAAATGAGTTTCACCAACAAGAGTACAAGGTCAACCAGTCAACCTAGTCATGTAAACTATCAAAAGGGGTTTTAGCTTAGTAAAATGGGTATTGAAGGTATTAAAATACTGGATGAGTGTGAAAGATAGAAGAACAAACTTATGGAAATGGTTCTTAGGAGTGTAGATAACATGTGGAAAAAGGGACAACAATCCTATGAAGCACTAATGGCCTACCCACACCTTTCCCTATACACCCATTAAGGTGTGTACTTAAAGAGATTGAGACTTGATAGGTTAATATTATAGATTTGTCAATGATGTCATGGTGATGTCATGGAGGTGTCTAGTTGAGTAGATTAAGTTCCTTGATAGTCTAAGTGACAATGATAAAGTGTACAATATATTTATCCTACTACGTTTGGAGTAGGATTGGTTGATCTTCAAAGTTTTTCTATTTAGATATGATTAAGGATGAGTCTAAAGTATTAAAAATATGAAATACATTCTATCATAGGTCAGGGATGATTAAAGATATTGTGTACATAATTGAAATTCATCTAATAGTCCATAGTTCTCATCTAAACATTTTGGGTCTAGTGGTATAAAATTTGAGTAGGTAGTTTAATGACATCATAATTTCCATATGTGGATGAGTCTGGTGGAGCTAGTCATATGGTTATGATAAAATTAGTCAAAAGTTATTATGAACTAAATTTTAGGTCATGTGATAAATCATGATAAAATATATGCAAGTGCAAAGTTATTTTCCTGGGTAGTTTGACAGTGTTTTCCCATACTTAGCCAAATTTTCTTATGTTAACAAAAGTTGAGTAGGCATTTTGATGTAGTCATATTTCACATATGTGGAAATTTTAGGATAATTTGATCATATGGGTTAATTAATTTTTGTGCATAGTTTATATGATATAAATTTTAGGTCATGCAATGAAGTGCATTGAAAGATATACATGTGCAAATTTGGCCTTCTGAATAGTTTTAGGCATAATTGGCTCTATGGAAAAAAAATTGAGTGAGTATATTAATGTCATTATATCTCACATGTGTGAATATTTTATGAGGTTATTAATATATGGTTGGATTCCTCTTTAAAAGGAGAACATATGGTCTAAATTTTAGAACATGTATTTGAGAAAAGAAAAAGATATGAAGGTTCAAATTCGCCCTTACAGACAGATTGCAAAGGTTCCCATACTTAGTCAAATTTTCTCAACATAAAGATAGAATAACTCTTGAAAAGATATATGTAATGAATTTAATCCAAGATGATAAGAATAAATGAGATTAGTAAAAGTGTTTGAATATTATCATTTATTATAGGTAAAGATCAATCTTAATCTAAAATCTAACGGTGAGTGGATGTTCATACATATATAGATCAATGGTTCATATTGATCAAGATGATTTCAAGGTGTCTAATGTATAATAAAGATAAAAACTAAGATATGTATAGAAGATTTATAGATTACATTAAGTCAAATATTAAAGATTAAGATCCAATGATGAGTGATGAAAGGTAAAGTTCAACCTACTTCAAGGAAGATCGATGATGTGTGTTTCATATAAGCATCAAGGACAGGAGATGAGGATAAGGTGCTCGATGTTTAACTATGACCGTTGGCATTTGAATATTTTAATTTAATAAAGGAAATATTAGTGTTTAGTTTTTAGTCCATATATTTTGATACCAGAATAATTTTCTATGGTGTAAAAAGAGAATTTTTAGAGGAATCCAAGGTGCATCTAGAAATATAGGTTTGAAGGTCTGAATGTTTGTATACTGAAAGATATTGAGAACCAAAGTTGAATGTGTGTTTGATTATGTTGTACAAGTGACTAAAGAAGGATTTTTTTTATTTTTTGATGTTGTTTGGATGTTTCGTGATGAATTAGATATTGGGGAGTGTTTTAGACTCCATGAGGATCATCTATATGGATTTTGAAGATGTGATCAATCTATCTTAAGTATGAACAATTATTAAAAAGTTTAATATGTGTTCATTAATAATATCCCTATACACTAGGTCAATGTTTGAGTTGATTAGGCATATTAAAATCTGATCAAAGATGATTTTGATCATTTTTATAATGATCAAGTGGTCATTTAAAGAAGACCTATGCATTGGGAAGTGGTCCTATGTTTTTATTTCACTTGTTGTGTTATTAGAGTGAATAGGTCTCCTTGATACCTATACAGTCTAGTATAGCCTAATTAAAAGGGGTTATTGATTAAGGGTGACCAATAAATTCTATGGCCAACCGTTATAGATTATGTTATGTCATATTTTTGTGTGATATAATATTTAAGGGTTAAGGCATGTCTAATGGCTGACCAAGGAATTTATATTCATGATGACTCTATATATATTGAAATCAAAGGAGATGGTTTCTAGGATTAATGGTGAGGAGTATTCATTGAAGTGAATAAAATAAGAGAGTGAGTGTGCCTAGTGGTTGGTGTGATGAGTAGATAATATTGAATACTATGTGTATGGCATGTAGGTCATATTTCTATTATCAAAATAGTGCTATTGTCGGTTGAGGATGAACAAAGAGGTCTAGAGTGATCCAAAAGGATGTTTTGGATATATTGAGAATGAGCGAAGGATAAATGGTGTTAGTATGATCTTGGTGGCTAATTTGAGATATATTTTAGGGTTTAGAATAATTTAATGACCATCTAGTCATGTTGTTAATGTGGTGATAGAGTTGTTGCTAAGAAGTGAAGAGTGATCCAAAAGGTGGCTCTATATGCATTTAGTGTGTAAAATTGAAGAGAGATGACATACTTTTTATGTCCATGATATTGGTAGGAAATAATTTTTTAATAGATGCTATGTTCTTATATATTGATTTCATTTCCAAATATCTAGGGGGTTTTAGCCTCCTTGGAAGGTGAAACTTGCTAAAATTTTAGTTGTGGTTATTCATCTAGATAGGTGTTGTATCACCTTTTGGGATTTTAGTCTCACTAAGTAATGGATAGTAGTTGTTTGAAAAATTATATCTAGTCTAAATTGGTTTTTGTTATTATAACACAATAGTACAATTCTAGGTTCTAATGGGTTTTTTCCCCTAAGAGGGTTTCCCTCATGTGGCATGTGTTATGAGCTTGATCTTTTATTATCTCTCTTATTCATTTGTATGAATGATGTGTATTCTTCATGAATACTTGTGGTAATTGGTTAAGAATTTTGAAAGGTTTGAAATTGAATTTGTATTATCTAAGCCCATTGATTTAGCCCCCCAGTGATTGTACCTCTAATAATTGGTATCAAAGTAGGTCTTTTGGTAAATGCTTGATAGCTTTAAGGTGATATTAAGTAAAATATGGGTAGTCATCAAGGAGGTTTCTCTAATAAGTGAGCACCAATGTTAAATGGATTAAATTATGATCTTTGGAGTGCAAAGATAGGGACACACATTATGTTCCTAGGTTTTGATGTATGGCAATTTGTTTTGGATAGTTATGTTGTTCCTACTACTCCATCTAGTGTTGCAAACAAGAAGTTATTTGAGAATAATTCTAAGGTAATGAATGCCATTAATTATGGTCTTATAGATACTAAGTTCACCAAGGTAACCCATTATAAATATTCTAAAGGGACATGGGACAAACTGTACTTCATTGATGAAGGAGATTCAAAGGCTAAGTTGGAAAAGTTGTAGACTCACCGAAGACAAATTGAAAGTCTTAAAATGAAGGAGGAAGATTCTATGGCATCCTTTCTATAGAGAGTTTATTAGATTGTGATTATCATTAGAGGTCTTGGAGAGAACCTTGAAGAGGTTATTGTAGTTTAAAATGTATTAAGGTCGCTATCTCTTAAGTTTGATCCAAACATATTTGATATAGAAGAAATTCATGACCTTACTCAGTTGAAGATGGATCTATTGCATGGCACCCTTACTGCTTATGATATGAGATTAAATGATGATATACCACCAAAGAAGGAAGTAGCATTGAAGATAGAAATGAATCCAAAGAAGAAGTTTCAAGGTATTAAACCCAAGGAGGATGAAATTTTTCATATTAATAAGGATGAACTAATTAATTTAATTACAAGGAAATTAAAAATATGTTCAAGAAAGTATAAGGGTGAACTACCCTTAAATTCTTCAATTGTGGAAAGATAGGACATTTTGATAGAAAGTTACCTCATAAGCATGATGATGAAGAACATGGTGAAGACAAAGATGAAGACAAGAAGACATATAAGAAGAAAGGATTAATAAAATATAACAACAAGAATAATTCCTTTAATAACAAGAAGAGCCTATATAGAAATAACGATTGCAACTCATCAGATGAGAGTGAAGACAATGACTAAGAGTATGATTATGAAGATGATGGTCATGTTGAAGATGAATCCATTTTCATGGATGAGGAAATAATTTAGTCATATCAAAAGGAGTCTATCTTGAGTGACTTAAATGTGTATAAAGATGAGGTGGAATCTAAGATTGAATTGATGGATGCCCTTAAAGAACTAAAGATTGAGAAGAAGATTAACAAGAAGATAAATTCACAAATCAAGGAATATGAGGAAAAATTTAATATGTATAAAGCAATAATGAATGAAGACAACAAAGAGCATGAAAATATGGTCAAACATCTTAGTTGTCAATTGGAAACCCTATCTACAATCCTGAAAGATAAATAATATGAATGTTCAAGGTATGTGATTGAAAATGAATCATTGATATTTGAGTTAGAGAATACATCTAGTAAGATGAAGTCATTTGTGAGATTTGAAAAGAGCTCAAGTGATCTAGATAATATTTTGAATGATCAAAATCATGTAAGTGATAGAAATAATTTTGGATACAAAGAATAATGAGAGAATATAACTCAATACAAGATGAAGAATAATGTGAAAAAGAACAATCTGAATTTAAAGACAAATCATCAGACAAGGAATGAAGGTGCTAGTAGACTAAATACAAATTAGGATGGAAAACCAAATGCCATGAGGTATGAAATTTTTAATGGTTACTATTACACATGTAATCAATTTGGGCATAAAGCTAGAGAAATAAAGAGACTTTTTATAAATGAGTTTACATGGAAATATGATGGGGGTTATCAGTCAAAAGGTGTGAACAAAGTTAATTTATTTAATTTTCCTAATGTGGGACACTTTAAAAACCATTTTCCACATAAGGTTGGACAAGGTGAGTCCTATTAAAAAAGAGGAGGTTATTTCATTTATCATGACATAGGACATGCTATAAGTTTTTATCCAAATAAGCTAAGACAAATTATGTTTCCATCAAGGAGTATTGTTTGCTAGAACTATGAAAATAATGGTCAAATTAATAGATTATGAAAGCAAAGGCCATCAAGTCAAAATGAGTTCAATTAGGCTCCTAGCATGCAAGGAAAAATGTAAGCTAACTCATGGAAACCAAAGGTGGTAATTATAAGTCATGATGGGTCTCTTAGTCCAAGTAATCTATTTGTTATGGTAGAGAATACTAAAAAATCTAAAGAGTATCAAGGGCTCTCATTATCTACTCATGTTGTGGATAAAGATAACGAGCTTAAGGAAAGGACCAAGATACTAATTAATGCTAGTTCTGAAGTGAGTATGGATCTAAGTGAACATCTTATTATTATTGAGAAAGTTTCATGTAAATAACAATAGTTGTCTATGCCTGGTGATGAAATTTTTAACTTTAAAAAAGATTCTTTAAATGAAAAGCCTAAGAAGAAGAAGAAGAACTAAAAATATGAGATGACCAATGAGGAGAATGAATATGAGGAGTTGTGGACAACTCTTGGTTTCAGACTACTTTAGGACATTGTGAAGTAGGGTTTCTCTGTCTATGCTTTTTAAGAGACTCCTTTTAGTGGAGAAGAAAGTGTTGTTGTGTATGAAATGTATTTAGGGTTATAATGGGTGTTTTTAGGAGGACTAATGAGATTGATGCAATTTCAAGAATATTTTGATGCTTATAAATGTCTATACACTTATTTTTGATGTGTTCTAGGTAATTTTGTGTCTTGATGATCATGTTTCTTTCCAATTGAAGATTTTTTAGTGCTCTCAGTTTTATTAATTTTGGCTTAAGGAAAAGCAAACCTAAAATGGGTTATAGGAATTCAAAGTTCCCAAAGTTATGGATTCTTAAATTTTGGTCCATAATTGTGTTATGGTTTTTCTAGGTGTACAAAAAGTTTAAGAGGAGGGCATTGACCATAAGGAGGTTTATTGACTTTGTTTGTTTTGAGAATATAAGGTTTTAGGCTCTACTAGAAAATTGTTTTTAATTATGAGTTGAGATATAAGGATTATTAATAGATTAAATGGCATAAATGGGTTTTCAAATCAATATTCATAGATATTTGGAGGTTTATGGATTTCAAGTTATTTAAGCTTTTGTCAGAATAAAGGCCTAATTGGCCAGTAAGTTTGTGCAAGAAGTATGTTGTAGAGGATGATCTAGGTGATGAAAATTGGTGTGATTGAGGGGGAATATGAGAGTGTTCCATATATTATGTTTTAAGTGTTGAAGGTACATCTAATGAAATTTGTGGACTCTACAATTTCCAAGTAGGGCTACAAGGATTTTAGACATGCCTAGCAAGAAGAATAGTGATTTGTGTCTAGTTTCTCTGAAAGAGAAATGTATGAGTATTCCAAGGAGTTTTTTTAGGTTTTTTTATAACATGTTTCCTATTTAGTGAGTGGCATTATTTTCTATTGGTGGTCCTTGTGTTATATTGAGATAGAAGGTTAATAAGCATGTATAGTGGTTCTTCATGGTGTATGGAGATCTGAAGATGCTCAAGAGGTGAAATGGTTCAGTGATATTAGGGGGAATCCCTCTCATATGTTTATTGATGATTTAAATTATATTTAAATGGTTTTTTATTTTTTTCTTCATTAGTTGTAGTTCTTGGTTGAATAAGAGTATTGGCATATTGTAAGAGGAAGTTGTAAAAGAAAGTAGAGGTAGGATAAAGGTAAAATGTGCTTTTACTATCTTTATAATATATTATTATCCTAATGATAGTATTTTTAGGTCCTCAACATCATTTTTTACCCACTTTATCATTGTGTCAACGGGGGAGATAGTTCCTATTGCGATAGTGCTTTAAGAGAAAGAAGGAACATGAGTTGTATTTTGTTTTATGATGGGTGTTGACATCAATGACAAAGGGGGAGATTATTAGAGAGTTATAAATAATGTAGTGGTGATGTCATGTAGGTTTTTAGGTGAGTGGATTAAGTGACTTGATAGTCTAAGTGATAATGATAAAGTGTGCAATATGTTTATCCTAGTATGCTTGAAATAGGCTTGGTTGATCTTCAAAGTTTATCTATTTTGGGATGATTAGGGATGATTCTGAAGTATTTATCATATGAAATAGGTTCTATAAAAATCAATGAGGATTATATATCTTGTGTGCATAAGTGGAATTAATCTAGTACTCCATAATTTTCATCTAGACATTTTGGGTCTAGTGGCAAAAAATCTAAGTAGGTAGTTTGATGACATCATAATTGCCATGTGTGGATGAGTCAGGGTTAGTTGGTCATATGGTTGTGATAATATTAGTCCAAAGTTTCTATGTGATAAATCTTAGGCCATGTGATGAAGTAAAATAAAATATATGCAAGTGTAAAGTTGGGCTCCCAAGTAGTTTGATAGTGTTTTCCCATACTTAGCTAAATTTACTTATGGCAAGAAAAGCTGAGTAGATATTTTGTTGTAGTCATATTTTTCACATGTGGTAGTTTTAGGAGAATTTTATCATATCAGTTTGTTTATTTTTTTTCCTAGTTGATATGAGATAAATTTTAGGTCATGTGATGAAGCACATCACAATATATGCATATGCAAAGTTGGCCTTCTAGGCAGTTTTAGACATAGTTGCCTCTATGGTAGAAAAAATTAAGTGGGTATATTAATGGTATTATATCTCACATTCATAAATGTTTCATGAGATAATTAATACATGGTTGGATTCATATTTGAATGTATAACATATGGTCCAAATTTTAGAACATGCATTTTAGTGAAGTAAAAGATATGAATGTGCAAAGTTGACGTTGCATATAGATTTCAAAGGTTCCCATAGACAAATTTTCACAAGGTAAAGTTTGAGAAACTCTCGAAGAGATAGATGGAACACGTTTGTTCCAAGATGTAGTGATATGAGGATATGTTTTTAAAGTTTAATGTTGAGCATAGGTAAATATTAAGATTATTCTAAGATCTAATGGTGAGTGGATGTTCATACATATATAATTTAAAAATGTGTATTGAGTGAGAGGATTTTAAGGTGTCTAATGTTTAACATAGATAAAGACTAAGCTACATATAGGAGATTAATGGAACACATTAAGTCAAATAGTCAAGATGAAGATTCAATGATGAGTGATGAAAGTTAAAGGTCAAGCTAATTCAAGGAAGATTAATGATGCATGTTTAATCTGAGTAGCGAAGACATGAGATGAGGACAAAGTGTTTGATGTTTAATTATCACTGTTGGCATTTGAATATTTTAAGTTAACAAAAGAAAGATTAGTGTATAGTTTTTGGGCCATATATTTTGATATAGGTAGAGTTTTATGAGTTTGGAAAAAGTGATTTTGTAAAGGACTCCAAGGCACATCTAAAAATATAGGTTTGAAGGTTTGAGTGTTTATACAGTCAAATTTATCAAGCACCAAAGTTGATTTTGTATTGGACTATGTTCTGCAAGTGACCCGATAAGGATTTTATACTTGTTTTGATGTTGATTAGATGTTTCATGATGAATTATATATTCAAGAGTGTTGTGTACTCTAGGAGGATCATATTCATGGATTTTGGATGTGTGATAAATCTATCTTGAGTATGAACAATTATTAATAAGTTTTGATTTGTGTTCATTCATGATATTATTATGCATTAGGTTAGTGTTTGAGTTGATTTATCATACACAGAGGTAAATAGAGATGACTATGATCATTTGAGAATGACTAAGGGGTCATGTAGAGTGGACCTATGCATTTAGAAGTGGTCTTATGTTTCTATTTTTCTCATTGTTGTGCTAATGGGGTGAATAGGTATCCATGAGACCTAGAAGGGATAGTATGGCCTAATTGAAAGGGGTTGTTACTTAAGGGTGACCCATGAATGCTATGGCTAGCCTTTGTGAATTTTATTGTGTCGTATTTTGATGTGAGAGAATAATTAATGGTTAAGGCATGTCTAATGTCTAACTAAGGAATTGATATTCATGATGACTCTATATACAATGAAACCAAAGGAAATGGTTTCTAGGCTTAAGGGTGAGGAGTATTCATTGAAGTGAAGAAGAGAAGAGAGTGAGTGTGCCCAATGGTTGGGGTGATGATTATTCTAGATTAAGGACTATGTGTATGACCTGTAGGTCATATTTATGTTGTTAGAATAGTGTTCTTGTAGGTTGAGGATGAGTGAAGAGGTCTAGAGTGATTTAAAATGATGTTTTAGATGCCTTGAGAGTGACTGAAGGATAGATTATGTCTATGTGATCTTGGTGGCTGATTTGAAAAATAGATTAGATTTTAGATTTAGTGAATGACCATTTGGTCATATTTTTAATGTGGTGACAGAGTTGTTGTTGAAAAGTGAAGAGTGATCCAAAAGGTGGCTCTTAATGCATTGAGTGTGCATAATTGAATAAAGTTGATATACTTTATATCTCCATTAGATTGGTAGGCAATCAATGTTCAAGAGATGTTTTATTCTTAGATGCTATTATGTTTTCTCAACATCTACGAAGCTGTATCCTCCTTATAAGGTGAAACTTGCTAAATGTCAGGTTGTTGTGGTTGTTCATCTAGACAAGTGTTGTAACACCTTGTGGGATTGTAGTCTCACTAAATAAGGGATAATAGTTCCTTGATAAGTTTTATCTATTCTAAATTGGATCTTATTATTATAGGAGAGTATTTTAATTATAGGTTCTAGTGGCTATTCTCCTCAAATAGGGTTTCCCACATATGTCATGTGTTATGTGATTGATCTTGCATTATCTCTCTTGTTCATTGTTATGAATGATGTGTATGCTTCATGAATACTTATGGTAACTGATTAAGAGTTTTGAAAGGTTTGAAATTGAATTGGGATTATCTAGGATCACTAATTCACTCCCCCCTCTCAATGATTGTACCTATAATAGGTCCTATAAGATAAAGAGTGTCAGTAATTATTAAAAATTTGAAAATATTTTGTGTATACACTTTCCACAAATTAATCATAAATATTGTATCCCTATTAGATAGGATAATTTATAGGATTTAAAGTTGGATCCAAACATGTGTAATATATAATTGATCTTTTTATAAAGATGATATTTCTTTATCATAAGGTACAAGAATTTCCATATTTTAGGATATATCAACTACTACATAAGTATGATCATCACCATCATTTATAGTAGGGTAGATTGAGGTAAAATACATTGAAAATGATTTTTAAAGTTGAATTGGAATTGATAGAGGTATTTAAAAACCATGATTCTTAACTTATTAATTTCACATATAGCAGAGGACTAATAATAATGATAGAATAAGTATCTTCTCAACACTAGAAGATTATTTTCAACTCCAAAATGTCATACAACTTTGATAAAATGATCCTCCCATATGAGTTTTTGTATTTATGTATCATGTAAAACACAAAGTGTCGAAATTGGTATAGGCATCCATCCTATAAATACAAATATGGAATTAAATTAATATAAATTCATTTTTAATAGATATCTAAAAAATACATGTTAGAGAGATACAATTATTATCATTTAATGATTCATTTCCACATGTGTCAAGTATAAAAAAGATAATTTGAATTGGTGAATGTATCAAACAATCTATTAGTTGATTGGTAATTCCATTATTTTGTTGTTCATATGGTATTTATAATGATAAGAAACTAATTTATAATTCACTCTTACTATAACTTATTTTGAGATTACAATAACTAAAGTGGATTGTGATATGTGTGTATAAAAATATCCTCATCCAAGACATAATACTTCCAATGATTACATAATTAAATAATAACATAAAGCTCAAAATAATAGGTTGGGTATTTTATTACTAGTGAGGTGGAAATTTCATTATGGTAAGCAACATGATTACCATGTTGAATGATGCCCACTCCAAGTGTGAATTCAAAGGGCTATATATCAGGTTTAAATAGATATTTAAGGTATGGTATATAAGGTACTAGTGTAGAACATAATCTACATTTAATTATTTAAATGTTTTATATTGTGTGCTTTCTTAGATAAATTTTGATTTAACACCATATTTGGTAACATTTTTTATAGTCCAAGTCACGTGATAAAAATAAAGTATAAATAACCTCCATAAATTTTATAATCCAAAGAAGTTTTGAGTAATTGTGAGATTATTTGGTTGTGGCCATTCCTAGATGACTTGAATCTTAGTCAGGTCTACATGCACTTATTTTGCATCTACTAAGTATCTTAGATATTGTATCTAATGAATATAAAATGAACATTTGTCCAATTTTTTGTATAATTTATTTATTTGTAAAGTGTCAACCGCTTTCTCTAAATAACACAGATGTTGATACCATGTTTTGCTAAAGATTAGTATGTCATTAAGGTAGAATAAAATAAATTTAGTGAATGGTCTAAGAATTCCATTCATCATACAAATAAATGTATATGGTGTGTTGGTTAAACTAAAGGTCATGACTAACCATTCAAACAAACCTTATCTATCATTAAAGGTTTTCTTCCATATATCTATAGGTTTAATAGGAATATG
>JARHVA010007721.1:482500-587500 GCA_037957365.1 Torreya grandis | reverse complement strand
AGCTGTAGAAGTTCAAATGAATATGAAAGAGACAATGCAAGCTGTGGACTTGGAGAAGGAAAATATACGGACTCTACAGGGTCAAGGTATATGATTTTGTATGAAAGGAACTTATGTGTCTAGTATAAGGGTTTTTAAATTTAAGTCCCTGTTTGAAGACTAAGGTAAGCAAGTCAAGATATTGGATCAGAGCTTTGTTTTGAAGTTTCTAGATAGTCAAATGCATCAATATATATATATATATATATATATACATATATATATATATATATATACATATATATATATATACATATATATATATATACACACACACATATATATATATATATATATACATATATATATGTATGCATATATGTATATGTATATGTATGTATGTATGTATATATATATATATATGTATGTATGTATGTATGTATGTATGTATGTGTGTGTGTGTGTACACACACACACAATATATATATATATATATATATATATATATATATATATATATATATATATATATATATATATATATATATATATATATATATATATATATATATGTATATAGACACACACACACACACAATATGAAAATTAGTGTGTTAAATAATAAGGAAAACAAAAAAGATGAAAAATGTTGTAGAATTGTATTAAAATATTTGTATTATGCTAAGTTTTTTACAATATCTAAGAGATTAGGTGTCAAAGTTTTATTTTCTTTCTAAGTTCATTCTTGTCTATATATATAACATAAAAATAATCGAAGTGTACATTATTATACAATGGAGTGACATAAAAAAATTGGTTTAACTATTATAATAGTTGGTAACAACCACTTCATCATAGTGACATCATTGACTATCATTACTAACAACCTAGGTTATAAGGTATTGAGATTTCATAAGATGTGTAGTAATGTAAAATTGTAATTCAATATTACTATTGACACAGGTGAATAAACTATTACTGATCCTATTGATGTTAACATAAGGCTAGATATAATGATAAACTAAAGTAAGATATAGTGACCTAGGTCCTCCTAGATAAAATGGTGTAAAAATAAGAGGGATTGATCTATGAGGATTATAAAAATAGACTAAAGGAAAATAGTTAAGGAAACAGACACGAGTCATTAAAAAAGAAGGGTAAAATCCATAAGGTGAAATCATAGGAGATGGACATTTGTGAGGATGGTCTAATTGTTTTCCCCAAAGTCTTAACCAAAAACTCATAAACTAAAATATAATAGGCATAAACAAAATATATGGAGTAGGACTTATGTCAAATTAAAATGAGATGAGGAACCCATGAGGCATAGAAAAATGTAGGTGAAAAAGGACCCAAAGGTGTAGAGTAAATCAAGCTAAATTGTGATAAAAGATATTTTGAATAAAATTGAAAAGAATGTTAACATAAGATAAAAACTCTAGTATATTTATAAATATTTATAATAAATAACAAACATAAAAAATAAAATAAAATTATGAATAACCTACATCAATCATAACATTTTTTTAAAATTATACTTTGGTTGTCTCTTTGAAAATGTGTCCTTTGATAGTTTTTTAATGTTAGGTATAAGAACATATTTGTTTTAGATTAAGGTAAAAACAAGTTTTGAAGGGACCCTGAAACCCTTTAACAGTTAAAAAATATAAAGCATTACCAAGCAACAAGATAAGCAATCCTTAAACCTACTAAGAAGTAGCAACAAGAACAGGTTATACAGAGACAACCTCAGAAACTAGTTTGTAATCATCCCCCTAAAGTCCCAAATAAAGATCTAATATCTATCTTTTAGGGGTAAAATATAGAATAGTTGCCTGCCTGCCATCAGCAATATTCTGCATACTTTCTAGCTCTCTAGTTTTCCTAATGGGTCTTCTTCCTATTTTGCCAGGCGAACTAACATCCAGTTTAACCTTAAAATGCTTTTCATCTCTTTTTCCATATTTAACCAGATTAGAAGCAACATGTTTTGCCTTAGTATGCTGGTCTTTTTTGCTGCTTCTTGTTTCTACCCCCTTGGTATTGGTCTTCTTTTCAGCCCTTTTTCTTTCGTTTAGAATTTGCTTTAAGTTTTCTCCATTATCATACACAGGAGGCTCATTCACAGGGGATTCATTATCATCCATAATCTCCTTAGACTGAGAAAAAAGAAGGTCTCCTTCCTCTAAATTTTTTCCATCTTCAGCCAAGAATTCACCTTCCTCTAGCATAGTTTTATCAACAACATCTCTCCATCGATCTTTATCCTTTGGTAGGAAACAATTTGGTTTGATAGATCTATCAAGTCTTCTATTCTTTGTACAGGTGTTATGGATTCTAGTTGAAGCCCATATCCTTCTTTCACCGAATTTTCTTCCTCAAGAGGAAGCTCTTTATCCACCTTAGTATGTTTGACATTAGGATCTTGAGAAAAAGGTTCTTTTTCCACCTCAGCTTGTAGAGCTTTAGCATCTTCATTATTTTGTTGTTCTTGTCGATGATCTACTTTGGGTTTCCAAACTTTCCTTTGCTGCATCTTGGTCTTACTCCCTTCCAGAAAACTACTAGAGTGATTTTTAATTTTGTAAGGGCAGTTTCTGACCAGATGCCCCTATTTCTTACAAGCATAACAAGAGTTGGGAAAGTCTTCAAAAAAGATCCTTTGAGTTTTTTTACCAAACTTTTATATTAGATCCACTTTTTCTAGAAGATGATTCAAGTCTACCACTTTAACATAAAGTCTGGCACTCTGAAGTTTGGATCTGGTAGCTGTTGTATTATCCACTGCCACAAGTTCACCAAAAGAACTAGAAATTCCTTTTAAAATGTCCTCATGCCAAAATTCTAATGAGAGGCTAGGAAGTCTTACCCAGATGGAAGTGGATAAGAAAAATGAATCTGAAAGATCCATGTTAGGCTCCCAAATTTTAATAGTGAGAGAGCATTTACCGAAAGACCATGGTCCTCCACACAGAACCATATTCATGTCTTCCTTACAATTGAATGTAAACAAGAAGAAACCATTCAACATTGGAGCCATATCTACCTCTCCTCTAATAACCCATTTCCTTTTAACCATTTTTATAAGAGATTCAAGATCTGGTCTTGCTCCTAGAAATTTACCGACTAGAGTGAAATCCATTGAAGACAGAGTAAAATCTATTAAAGGATATGGAATAAAAATTTGAAACTCACCTTTTTCCCAGCAAGACTTAGCATTCACCAGTGGGAAAAGAGATTTTCCATTGGGTTTCTTGCCGAATAGAGATGACCACTTCCTCTATTCTGAATGCTTTGCCTTCATCACTTCTGGGGAATTTTCCTTATTATAATCAACCTTTTCTTTCTCCTTTTCATGCTCCTACCCCCACATAGCAGGAAGAGAATCCCTTTGGGAGGCACAGATCCCACAAAAAGGGTCAGATCTACTCGAAGGTTTACCATTATCTATATCAAACCCTACATTCTTCTCAACTCCTCCTGCTGATCCTCCAGGATCTATTCCTCCTGCCTAGTTTTCCACTACCATTTTTACACATACCTACGTTCCATTGGTTTCTAGGTCTGAAAGGGTGCCTTTTGCTTACTACCCATCACTTTCAAATTATGGAAACTCCTTCTGCTTGCCGCCCGTCACTTTCAAATTCTGCTTGCTGCCCATATTCTATAACAACATATTTGTTAATGGATGTATCCTAGTAATTTTTTGTGTATTTAACTATTTTCTATGGTTGTAATCCAATTTAAGAACTAAATATTTGACATTGATGTTTTTTACGTTGACTTTATTGTTATGTTGCTTAGAGATACACCATTTTTATTGATGGTTGTGTTGGAAACCACTAATGCATATCTTTTCAAAGAGGTATAGATCATGGATATAGGATTAATAAAGACATTAATCATGGATGATGCCATGAATAAAAATCCATAATGAAGGCAATTATAATTCTAGAGATAATATGGATTTAAAGCCACATATTAGAGATAAAGGAGTTGTCCCAATGGAATTATGAATACTAATGTGATAGGACCAAATCATAGGGTAAATATTGAGATGATAATCATTAAAATAATATCTAATTGGATTTTTAAAGATATTTTTAAGGATATTATTTTCTCTTTGGCTTGGCCATTACACTGAGAATGGTAAGGATTATAAAATTTGTGATTTATTTTTAATTTGGAGAAAATTTATTTCTCACCTTTTTTACATATTATGGTATGATGAATTCTAAAATGAAAAATGATTTATTTAAATATAAATTAGGAGATTCTAACATCTATAACATTATCAAGGGGTAAAATTTCTACCCACTTGGTAAAGTAGTTGGTGGTGATGATAATAAATGTATGGCCATATAGAGTTTTAGGTAGTTTGTTGATGAGATATAATACCAACATAAATAAATATGATGGATATTTATGTTTTTGAATATCATATAGAATAGAATGGATAAGATCATAATATAGTTGTAAAGGATTACACTTATTAACAAATGTGATGATGCACTTTTCAAGTGGTGTCTAATAATAACTCATGCATAAGCATTTGTGTATTTTAATGTGTCCACTACAATAACTTTTAAAAATGCCCATGTGTGCTTGATAAATAAGTTGAGGGGACTCATCTTCAAAATCACATTAAATCAAGGTACATTTGAAGTTGTAATACTATATTATATTATGTTCAAATGCATACTTGATGTATTTATTATTAATTATTGTCCTTTCAATGAGATATATAATTCAAAGGGTATGTTTGATATTAAAGATATTAGATGTTTTCCTTATACCAAGTTTTTTGTTAAGTGATAATAAATTGTATATGAGAGTTAATAAAATTAGTCGTAACATTTTAAATTCATTAATTTTTTTGAATGTGAATGATATATTGACAGTCATAAAAAATTTTATGTAGGTGAAAGAGGGAGGTTGGAGAGGAAAGAGAATATAGAGTATCATTTTATTCCCATGGGATTACCTTGATAGTGAAATATGATAATTACTTAGCAAGGTTACTAGAAAACTCACTATAGACTTTAAGGTTTTCACTATTATATTAATATGGTCCACTAAATTGTCAAAAAACAAATTGGGAATAACCTAAAGCATGTATATAAGATATGTATACATGTATGTCCACACACATGCTAAAAATTCAGCCATCTTGTTTGTACCATCTAATTTTAGTGAAAAATATATATGGATGCTCTTTCCAAAATTATTGAAAATGATGAATCCTACCTTAGACCCTTTGAGTAAATTTCCTCTATCAAACTAGAGTGTCCAATTATCCTCATTCAATAGAATTATGACTTCAGGTTGTTATTATTGTTTGGTTATGTGGTAGTTGAATTTTAGGTTCATTAAGGATTTGGGACTTGATATCAGCCATGAAATTATGAATATAATCCTTGAGGTTTATGGATTTATTATAATTATTGATGAATATAACCTATTATTAGGAATGTTATGTTGAATATGCCTTTTGGTAAAGATAAGTGTGACAAAATGTTGATCATCAATCACTTTCACAAAAATTTATTCTTAACTAATCATCTTAAGGTTGAATTATATTATGATTCATTGATTTTACATTTCTATAATGAAAAAATAAATACCTAAAGAAGTAACTTATAGGGTCCAAATGGATAATGATGTCAGTTGTTTGATAAATCATGTAATTCTAAAGAGTATTGGTGGAGAAGTGGATGGTGACACAGTCACACTCAAAATTAGTGTATCAAGTTTGAAAAAAAATAAATGCATGGATAGTATAGTCAATAACATATTATTTATCACATTTATCTTGTCATGAAACCATTTACATAACAATTATGGGGTTATAGGATTTATATTATATGATAGGGCGGTTATTAGATGGTGGTCATAATGTAGGAGGGTTGAATAACTATTTCTTCATGTTATAAAAATAATTTTGGAAAGCATCACTCTACTCAATATTGACTCATTTCTTGAGGAAGTAATTAATCCAATGATATTGATAGGATAATTTAAGGAAGAATCTACAAATTGGCTCAAGATTCTAAATAAAACTACATATTTTATGGATAACTACTAGTCTAGGTATTTCAAATTTGATTTTATTTTGGGAGGATTTGTGTCAATAAATCATATAAAGATGAAAAAACCCAAAATATTTATTGATGTAACACTATAAACAAAATTTTAGGGGTTGAGTTTAATTTTTTACATAATAAATCACCTAAAGATAATTTTTAGATCATGAGGGTGAGATTCCCATCATGTTTATTTTTCAATAAGGTCATCTACATAAGTATCAACCAAATTACAAATAATGTTATTTAAAATATGAGACAGGGTATGTTTATAGGTTTCCCCAACATTTTTTAGGCTATAGTACATATTAACATAGTAATTGTAGGTGTTAAATTTGAATTATATAACACATTAGTCTTGTAAATTTTTAAAATACCAAACATGGTTGTATATTTTATTTTTAAGACTTTATTGATGTTTAAAGGATCATTTTCACTATTTATTTGTGATAAATTTATTATCTCTTAGTTTGACCACTGTTATTATGATGAATAGGAATTATATAAAATGAAAATTTCTCTAAACTTGATAATTATCCTTCTCTACTAGTTTTGGACATGTAACTATTTTCTAACTTCCCAACCACTTGCATCTTAGTTAGATGCCTACATTAATATAGGTGTCATTTTAAAAAATAATTATACAATGCCAAAAATGCATCCAATTTTTAACTAAAATGTATTCTTATGGTTGGCTTAAGTTCTTTCGTGTGAGATGTTTACAAAAGGGATTGGTATTTATACAATATCAACCCTCATTCATTCTCACCTGGAAAATATTATTAAAAAACAAAGAAAATTACCAAAACCCACTCAATCAATAACTCAAGTGAGAAAACCTACCCTATTCATCCATATTTACATATCATTTAAGGAGCAGTATGTCCATATGCTTGAAGTACTGAAAGATCATCCCATGAGACATATTTACCATGTTACAAACTAGGTTTTTATATGTACTTATCACATATTACATATTTATGCACACATAAGCTAACACGTATGGGAGAACTACATAATTTTGAGTCCCTTTTAAAATAATTTCCTATGTATGTAGTGCCTATTGATATATGGGTCCTTGGGGTAGCTCGACACTCTGTGCTCATTAACCCATTTTTTATATAGCCACTCCAAGTGTGAGGAAGGTAAAATTTGATCATTTAACAAAGATAAATAACTTGTGTGAAAAAAAATTTTACACCAGAAGAAAAGTGACAAAAAACCTAAAAGGATCTAGTTGGTCACATTATAATCTAGTAACTATTCCATACTAGACACCTACCTCCAATTCAAACACCAAAATTGACATAACTATCTATAACTTACATAAATTCCTAAGGCCACATAATGAAAAATAATAAATTTTTTTTACTATTATAGGATCCTAATCCATTACACTCAAATCATGTTTCAATCTAGATCTACACACACATAATAAACTATCTAAGTAATCTTGATTTCAATTCATTGCAATATCAATCAATAGTTTTACTTTATATTTTTGGCATATCTCAATGTTATAAATTTAGAATATTGTTTACCTATGTTTTCATATTAATTTTCACAATATATATTTTTTTGTAACCCTTCTTTTTATTCACTTATATATTCTTAGCCGAATATGCCTCCATATTTACATTTAAGGTCAACATTTGGTGAACTCAATGTGAACATTTAATAAGGATAAAAAATATAATCATCCTCCTATCCCTAAGGATGGTATATGCACCATTCCTCTAATGAATTCCTTTCTATCACTCCTTATAGAGGTAAGGTAGATGGTATTTGTATACATGCTCATAAAAAAATATGTAGAGTTTGTGCTTGTGAATCCCTAAAATATCAAATCACCACCATGAACAAGTTAATGAAAGAGTTAAAAAACCAAAAATCAATATGTTAGTTTAGAAGTGATATCATTTAAAAATTATATTGCACACATATAAAATCAAAAATGTGATAGTGTTAATCATGTATTTGCATCTTCTTCTAATAATGTCATCTCTAGTAAGGTTTCACTTCCAAATAAAAATATAGAACAACATACCTATAAAACAAGTGATTCAAATATTATACCAAAGGTTACTAAGAGTCCAAGTGAAATACTAATATTTTTTATTCGGAACAAATTTATTCAATTACATCATCTATATTTTGTAATGAGATCCAAATACTATTGTGCATACATAGAATGCATGGGCACTATAGTGAATTTTGTTTTACATTAAAGAATAAAATTAGAAGTCTTGAAGATAGTGGTGGTCCTATAATTGATACGTCAGTTAAGAAATCCACTCACATCATGAGTAATTATCCTATATCATAAGTGATAAAATAGAAAATATGGTTACCAAAGTAAAATTCAAAGTAAGAAAAGGGTGAATAGAACAAAAAAATAGATAAAATACAATTACTAAAAACTCTAAACTATTATGATAGTAATGATATTATTCCTAATATTAATATGATATATGAATAGCTAAGAAAGCTTCATTTTGATCACTTAATAAATTAATACATGTTTTATTCAAACCTGTAAGTCTTGGTACATATAAAATAAATCCATCTCTTTCATGCACATAACCAAATATAGATAAAGGCAATGAAAACCATACAACTCAAGATGTTCATAAGGTATTAACATCTGAGTCGCACATAAATAAACATAATGGCATACCAAAAAATTCACAACCATAATATGATGTAGCTAATTATTAATTTATATATGATCAAACATACATATCACATGTTCAAGAGAAACCTAATAAGTTACAAATTTCCTATACTAGTAATGTATAATATTGGTATGATTCTAATGATACTAAGTATGAAACATATAAATATGACACACATTATATAGAACCTTCATAGAGGCATATCATTTATGATTACCTTGGATTATACTATCCATTTATTTGTACATAACACCTTTAATAGAATATTCCAAAAAATACAAAAACATTCAAAAAATTCAAAAATAAAAAAATATATTTAACATTTACATGTTTTATTAGCTCCTTGGCATCGATTTTGTTGTTTCTTGGTTGGTAGATAGCATATAATATATTATATATACTCAAATATGTTTCACACATATTTTGAGTGTGATACAAATATACTTAGGCACATGATATTTACACATATGGATGTTGAGCCTTCCTATACTCACACCATTAGTATGTTGGGGGCATCTACTTATTTGATCATGATACACCCATGTTATATTATTTAATGATAAATTTACATTATCATTTTTGATCTTATTAAAAAACACATGAATTTATACATGCTTATATCCTTATTTCAAGTGTAATTAATATGTTATGAACTTAACATTTTTTAATAACACACATATCGAGGTACTAATATGATATGTTTCTGTTGGTTGATTATGATTCCATGATTTTATTTATAACACTTCCTTGACTATTTTTTTTACTTTATATTTTCTTTTATTATATTATGTGTTCACTCATTTGAATATGTTCCATTCAGTGTAGTCACTATGCCTTTACATGCCAATTGTGACATTTGAACATGTCATAGTTATATGTATATGGAAATTTGAACATCGTTTTATACTTTGTGTACATCTAATTAAGTCATGTCCCTTTGATTGTGTGGAAGTTTAACATGCTCCTTATATGAGGTCTCCTTAGACCATTACCCTTTTGTTTCCTTTGAGTGTTCTTAGGTGTGTTTTTTATTATTTGTTGAGCTTGTATTATTACTCTCTAGATTTTGTGATGATATACATCATGCATATTAGGACTTGATGTGATCACATAATATGTACCTCATTGATATATTTACCTAGACATGTTAATCATTTATGCTACATGATCTATACATAGATTATGTAATTATCTTATCCTTTTGAGATTAGGTAACTACTAGTTTCTACTTCCCATCACCTAAAAAGTGGGGAATATCATTGGGGCCATGTCATAGAGGCATGACTTCCAAATTTTTATAGTTTCATATTATAATGGGGGTATGTTATGGAAACATATTCTCCACACTTATATCAGTTCTTAGATTCTTGATATTTAGTAGGGTCATGTCATGGGAACATCTCCTTCACATTTTATTTTTTTCAAATTTGGTCAAATTCTATAGTAATATGATTTAGTGACACATTTTAGTAATATTATATACATTGGAACCATTATTATACCCATGTTTCAAATTGATACATAAATTAGGTGCATATTCCATGAAAAAGGCACCTTAATTGCAAAATTAAATTAGTTTTCATATTTAAAATACTACTATGGAATTTTAATATACCCAAAAAGGACATTTAAATACTTTTATTAAGCTAATCTATTATAGTAGTTGGTTCAACTTTTAGAAGATTTGAGGTGATTAAATCAATTAATCTTATTATCACTCTAGAGTGCACCTTGTGTGAAGATGTGCAAACACACATCTCTAGTTGATACAATGGGAAGTTCTCAGAGTGTGGGTGACTCTGTGATGAGAACCTCTAGAGAGCATTGGTTCCCTTAAGATTTTCTCAATAAATTTGACTATTGTGATATCTAAATGAAAAGGGGAAGGAAAAACTGAAGGGAAATCCTAATTAAATGGGTGATGCACATGAATTTTTTATATTCTCTAGAACATATTGAAATTAATGAGTGCATATAAACTAATAAATTTCCTATTTTTCACTTAAGCATAAATATTTTAGATGAAGGGTTGAAAGGATTTTGGATTAATTTTTTTTTTACCTATTCAAATGACCTATAGAAGGTCAGATAAAAAAGGAGATATAATCTCACTTATATTCTCATACACAATCAATCACACTCTATTTTCTATCAAAAAACTCATATGCAAAACAAAATCTTCTTTATTGACGTATGGTTTAGATTACAATTTCTTCTCTTGCCCCCTTGGTTCTCTAGTGATGGAATAGGCGATGGAGATGGGATGAAGGGTGATAGGATGAAAAAATGTGGAAATATGGGGAAAATCATGAAAGGAAGGTATAAATGAAGTGAAAACATAGTGAAAAGTCATATTAAGATAATGTAATGAGGTGAAAGGAAATGGAGGTGAAAATAAGCATTTGGAAGCATTATAAGATCAAGGGAAGGAAATATAGACAAAATGAGCACATAATCATCATGCCATATAAAAATGGTGACCATTAAAGGAGATCTAAATTTTAGAATGAAACATTATTTTCTCCAAAAACCTCAAAAAATGCAAAAAATCCTTATGTTAAACTACCCTGATTGAGGCACTTTACATGAGCATGGAGATGTATTTATACTATGAATATTATATATATATTAAGAGTTATGAATGTAAGTCATGAAAATTTTGTGTAAAACTTAATGGACATACTTTTTTAAAAATTATAAGATAATCTCTTCTCTTTGGACCGTATAATTCTCTTTGTAAGCTTGTCAATAGTACATATTGAATGGATGTCTTTGAGACTTCTATTTGAACATGAAATTGATGGATAAAACCTAAAGGAGAAAATTTAAGGGTAGATAAGGTCCTAAATATTCTAAAATAATTTAAAATTTCCCAAAATTTTGCCTAGCTGAAGAGAAATTGAAGAAAACCAACTACTTTTTGGGATGTTAGGTAGCATAATTTTCCCTAAATTCAACTAGATGGTTCATGATCATGGATAATATAGTTTATAAAACTATTGGACCATCAATAATCCTTGTGATTGTAAATTATTCACCCCAAATTTGAGAGCTGTACCCTTCTCTAGCATACTATAACATCAAAAAACCTATAGGTAGGTCAATCTGTGCCAATAAGCAAGAAAACAAAAAAGGACTAGATTTGGGCCTGTATGGCCATGAAAATCCTTTAGAGTCTTGAATATGTCCTAAAAATGATCTCTCCTACCTTGGATTGTATGAAATGGTATGTATTCAATACTATTTCTTATAAAATAAGTAAAAAGAAAGTTCTTTTCTCCTTTTAAAAGCAAATTCTCCCTCTCCACTTAAAATGGAATATTTTAGAAATTTTCATATTTTATTATCTTTTATTTAACAAGTTTGGCATGTGGGAGTCAATTTGGGGCCTTTTTCAGCTATTTAACCTTTCAAAACACCCTTTCATGACTTAAAATTTTAGACTTAGGCTAAATTCACCTTTTTAAACATGAGTAAACCTCTTTTAAGATAATTTTATGACTTTTGAAACTATTTTTGACACTTTTTACCCCATTTTTGGCCCTTTTTGGCCAAAAGTTATATATTAAGACCATAATTGACTAGCTTGACCAGCTGCATTGGGATATTGACCATTTTTGGGAAAGTTTCAGATAATAGGGGTAATAATTTGGCCCTAACAGGACAAATTACTAACAATTTTGGTGACTTTAAGGGTTTGACTAGCCTACTAATCAAAAGAACTCAAAACTCTGACAAGGATAGACTAGGACAAAATTGAAATTGGGAAAGTTTGTAGACCAATACATAATAAGAGAAACTGACACAATAGCAACAAACATGTGCATGTGTGCACTCAGAGGAAAGGACAAAGACAACACTGAAAAGGAAAAATAAAACTGAGAGCATGTGAAAAAATCACTTAGAGGAATGAAACTATGACTATTTATAAAAGAGTGAATCTCCTAATATCAATATTTAAGAAACATCCCATTCACAAGAATAAGAAGTTCGTCTCCACTCAATCTAGATAATTGAAAAGCATTATTCTTCTTACAATCAATGATAATATAAGGTCCACTCCAAAGGCTATCAAAATTGGAGTGCTTACCTAGATTTACATGTTTTTCATCCCATTTGAGTACCATATCCTTAGTAAATTTTTTTTGATGAAGCTCTCTTATCAAATATATTATTGAATTGCTATTGATTTGACCACATGGTATGCATAGCATCATCTCTTATCTCTTCCAATTCTCTTAATTCATTCACTCTGACCTCCATTGCAACATTTTACATAAGCTGTAGCTAATGTGAAAGATCCAAAGCTAGAAGCTCTAATGATATAGGTAGCCTTGCTTCTCTTCCATAAACTAGGATATATGGTGAGTGACCAATGGATTTCTTAGGGGTGATCCTATCAGCCTATAAAGTATTCTTCAACTTAGTATGCTAAGATCTTTAATTATCTTCCATTATTTTTTTGATGATCCAAATCAAGTTCTTGTTAGTAGAATCAACAAGTCCATTACCCCATATATAGTAATTAGATAAATATGTCAATAAAATACCATGTTATAGAGCCAATTCACATATGTTTGTACTACTAAATGCCAAATCATTGTCTTATATGATAGTAGAAGGTGCTCCAAAATAAGTGACTAGACTCTCATAAAATTCAAGCACATAGTTCTCATTTGCCTCTTTCAAAGGCATTACTTCCACCCACATAGTGAAATAGTCTGTAACTATAAAAACCCACTTTTAACCAGCACTATATGGAGGATGAACCATTCCAATGAAGCCTAAACCCCATTTCATGAAAGGTTTCTCAACATGAATTAGATTTAGTGGCATATTAGTTAGTCTCTATTTCCTACAAACATTGCACACTTTGTACATTTCCTAACCCATGAATGTGCATATATAAATAAATTAGGGAAAAAATAACCATCTCTAATGATTTTTACATCTATGTCCTTGGATGCAAAATGACCTCTAGAAGGACTATCATGAAATTGCTCAAAAAGTTTGTCAAATTGACTAGTTTCAACACACCTTGAGAGCATACCTCCTATGTTTTTTTTTTGAAAATTACTCCATCAATAAGAATGTATGATAATTATTTCAGCCTGAAGTGTCTTTTTTGTGATGCATTCAAACCCCTTGGACATTCTCTAGTTTGAAAATATCTATCAATGTTCTATGTCTAGCTTGTTGGAGGTGTATTTTTAGCTTTATACTGAGTGTCTTAAATTGTCAAAAATGTTTCTTTTTCTTATTTTAGATATTATACAAGATGTTCACATAATCATTTGTCTTAAAAAATATTTTTAACTTTGAATACAATGTCATATTCCATGCATTTAGTGACACATCCAGTTCTCTTTTCACTCAAGTCTCTATTGAGAATGAAGTCCTTCACACTTGGATGAGCAACCATTAGTATAATCTTGTTATTTGAAACCAAATGTTAATTTTTTTTGAAACCTCTTATAATATCAAGTACATGATTTTATACAAATAAATACCTCTCTTCATAACCTTATAAATCTTGACTAAAGAAAGCAATGGGTTATTCTAAACCTTCATAATTTGATGCATAAGAATGACTAAAATAGTAATGGAAGTAGAGAAAGCATACAAGAAGAAATACTTACTAAAATATGGATTGAGAAAAGTAGGATCATGTCTTATTTCTTACTTGATATCTTCAAAACTTCTTTTACCTTATTTACTCCAAGTAAACTCTTGATGTTTCTTTAGCATTTGAGTAAGTGGATTTACTAGGTTTTCAAAACCAGGAATGAATCTTATGATAAAGTTTATCTTAGCCAAGAATCTCTATAATCATTTCTTACGTTCATGCAATTATAAATTAAGGATTACCTCTATTATTTTTATATCAATGGAAAGACAAACTTTGGACACCACATGTCCAAGAAGTCTCCCCTCATCTACTAAAAAAATGCATTTCTTTGGATTCAATGAAACTCCAAATTTTCTACATCTATCAAAAACAATATTCAAATGTGTTAGATGATCATCAATATTCTTTGAAAATATTATAATATCATCAAGATAAACTAAAACCATTTCATAGCTAAGAGATATCATAGCTTGTGATGGCTCCTACTGTGTCTCCCACACGTGCGCGATTTCAAAATTTGAAGCCAGAGGTTGTGGCTCCTATGGCTGGTGTGGCTACCACTATGGGTGGGGCTTCCTATACATGTGGGGGTAGGGTTATGATGGCCCCTAATGTGATTTATTCTATGGGTGGGGGTTCTCTTCCTGCCTCGTGTCTGCCTTATGGATCCCCTGCTCCTAGTTCAGGTCTTGGTTTCGGTGGAAGGACCTTTTTTAACATGGTTACATTTAAAGCTAGATTACATGACGCTCTTCCTAATGCATCATCTGAGCCTTCTCATGTTTCACCTGTAAGTGCTTTAAAACCTATTAGGGTAACTCTAGATCCTGAATAAATTGAAGACATCTTCCATATGGTAGAAGAGCTTTCCTCTCTTGTTGTTATTTTTCACTTCTATGGATTTTGACCCTCTCTTATAGATCTACATGGTTGGATCTCCAAGAACTGGATGCTACTTATTGAAAATAATCTCCAAATCTTCCTGTGTGCTAAAGGTTTTTTTATAGCAAAGTTCCTCTACTCCAATGATAGGAAGATTATTTTATGCCATAATAATTTTTCCTGGCAGGGCAGATATCCACTTATGGACAAACTATGGCATATGGATTTTGATCCTCTCTCAGAATCCTTTAATAAGTTCCCTATCTGGGTTCGGGTCCCTAACTTCCAATACATCTTTGGCATGATTTAGTTTTTGAAACTATTGGAAATGCTATTGGGGATTTCTTATTTGTGGATGCAGACACTTTGGATATTCTCCATTCAACCTATGCACACTTTTTGGTAGATTTGGATTTTTCTAAGGGCCTTCTTAAGGTAATTTGCTTGGGTTCCCCAAGGGGTACTTGGACACAAATGTTGGATTTTGAGGGTATCCCTTTTCATTATAGGAAGTGCCACCTAATGGGTCATATTGCTGCTCATTATGCTACTGGGAAATCCAAATCTAGATGACCACCTTCTTGGTGGTCTAAGGCTTCCTCTAAGCATTACATGGTTAAACAACCCTTGGAAGCTCTGACTATTCTTGAGATTGAGGATAGTGTTCACTCCGAGCTGGTGGTTGTGGAGGATCCTTTGGTGAAACGTTCCTTTGAAGCTCCTACGGAGGCTATGGTTAGTGATTATTCTAAGCCAGTGGTTGAGGTGGCATTGGTCTCTTCCCCTATTATGGAGGATCCTACTAGGAGCTAGACTTTGTCTGATTCTCACAAGGAGTTTGTTGCGGCATATGTGTCCCTTAGGTTCCATGGATCATTGTCTTTTGAGGCATGGTTTGTTGTGGCAGAAAAGTTAGAGGATGGATGGACAGTAGTTAAGAGGAAGAAGTCTAAGCCTTTTGTCCCCCTATAGATAAGAATCTTTGGTCGTGTAAAAAAAAACCTCAATTCAAAAAAAAAATCTAATGTTCCCTTTTGTTGACTGGTTTTTTCAGTTTGGTAAACTGGTTGCATCACTGGTTTGCTGGTTACTAGTTTGGGAGGTTTTTCAAGTTGCTCCTCCAATCTATTTACTTTCCTTCTAGTGTTTTGACAGTAGTTTTATATGGTCTCATCTGTTGGTAGTAGGTCCCTGTAAAACTTGGTTTAGTTGTTTTACTGGTAACAGGTTCTTTTAAACCTGGTTGTGTTTAATGGTTTATCTTTCTTTTTGTTGTATAGGGTTTCGGGGCCCCTTCAAAACCTACTTTTACCTTAATTTAAAACTAAAACCATTTCACTCAATACACCATGAAAAGCAACATCCACTTCCATTTGGAAGGTAACTTCAACATTGGAGAGTCTAAAGGGCATATTTTTTAAAGCAAAAGTACCCCATTTGGTTGTGAAAGAAGTTTTATATTGATCTTTCTCTTTCACTAATATCTATTTGTATCTTGAGTACCCATATAATAAATAAAATCTCTATGAACCTAATAATATTTACAAAATTTGATCCATAGAAGGAAGTGGGTAGTGGTCTTTCAACGATACTCTATTCAAATCTCTAAAATCTACACACAACCTTATCTCTCCATTATTATTTATTAATAAAATAAGATTTTATACCCATTTTGAATGCTTAATATAAAAATAATACCTAATTTAATTATCTTTGTAATTTCATTCCTCATGAGAATCTCAACCTTGGGGTTGATAGGCCTTTGCTTTTGTCTTAACGATTTTGCAGCCTATTCCAGTTCAATAATATGTTTTTCCAATATAGGGTAAAAACCTTTCAAATAATGGTATTCCAAAGTAAATACATCCATTAATTCTTGACATAATGAAATTAAATCTACTCTCTCAACATCAGTATTAACTTTACCTAGGATTAGTAGATTACCTTCAGCTATGCTAATTTGGTCGTAGTCTTCTTTTTTGGAAGAAATACTCACTTTGTATTTTATTATATAATCATATTAATTTAATATTATTTATAAAGTCACCAAAAATTTAGGAATATTATTTTATTTCAATTTCACAATCTGATTTTCATATTGATCCTACAATTTATCATCATTTCTTTGGCAAAATTCTTCCTTATTTTGTAAAAAATATTATATTTGCTTATCAGAGTCAAAAACATAAAAAATTAAATAATTATTTGGGACTAAATTCCTACATTCATCCTTTATTTGGGTCTGAATTTTATTTTCCTTAATCTGATCCATAATATCATACTGTGCCCCTATGGCAGTAACTCTACCTACATGCTGATTTGCTCCTCTAAGAATGGAGAAAGTGTTGAATGCAAGGAAATATTCCATGAGATAAAAAAATATATGTTTATATTCAATAAAAATAAGATTATTATCTTAAATTAAACTCATAAATTTTTTGATTACCAATTCATTTTTATCTTTCACCTATAAGAGCTTAATATCCCTCTTTCTAGCCCAATGAAGACCATAAATAAGAGCTTCATACTGTGTAGTATTGGAAGTACAACTAAATTGAAATATAAAAAAATAATAATAATTTTTTTTTTCTAAAACCAAAATTACACCATCCCCACTTCCATTCTTTATTTTTGATCCATCAAATAATAAATTCCAAACTCCTTCTTGATCCTGCACTGAGCTAGTGAGACTAGGCAATAAGTCACCCTCTTCATGCATACAATCGAATCCAAAATCAACATATTCAATAATTTTTTAGGGGTCATTTCCATGATTATCACCATCCCATTCATCTATAATGAGATCTGAAATGCCTTCAACAGTCTTAGAAGGCTCTTGCTCAATGGTTTTATCATCTTCTTTTGAAATACTGCAATTCACATTTGACTTATTTAGCATATACGGCTCAATGTGAAATATGGAAATAGGCTCTAATCTATTGGTTAATTTGGTTACATACCTATTTATAAAAACCATTAATTACCAATCTCAATAAAGGTAACCTCTTATTTTGGTAGTGAAATATCTAGATAAGCATAGTACAAAATATGGAGGTAGACCAACAATAACATCTTGTAAAATGGTGAAATTTGGACAAGCAGCAAGTATGATTTTTAGATATTTCAACACACCTATGGTTTTGGTAGGAGACATATATAATTTAAAAACACTTTTCTCATGGGGTTTGTACTATAATACTAACTTGTTAGCTATTGATTTAGGCATGACAGAAGTACTAGCCCCACTATCAATCATATAATTATGAACTAGACAATCTTTAATGATAACAAAAAGGTAAAATGGAGGAGGTTTAGTCACCTTAAGAGGTTGAGATTCAATAGATCAATTATAATTATTTAATATATTACTTAATATTTCTTTTTTATATGGTTTCTTAGAAATATTAAGCTTTGAAAGTTCCTTTTGCAAGTACTCCTTTTATCTTGGAATTAGTAGAGTATCCCACATTGAAATATATATTGATGTCTTCTTCATATGATCCACAATACTGAGTGGAGAAGTGATTGACTTTGAATTTAATTAAAGAGAATAAATAGCTTCCAAATATTTTGTGAATTGAGTAATATAAGGCCCTTTCACATTCTTATCTTTTGGATCTTAAGCTTGTTGATTTGAACTTTTCTAAGGCAGTTCATGTGTAGTTGTCTTTTGTTATGGATAAGAATAAGAAGGTACTTCCCTTTCAAGATCTGAACCTTCTCCAATTTCCCTTTTCTTGGATCTATTATGGGTTGTAATTGAATTATAAACATTAGGTAAATCTTCAGTTTGATTTGCATCCAAGTGGTCAAAAATATTCTTACCTTTCTAAAAGTTGACAAATGTAGTTTCAGTAGGTGCCTTACCACTACCTCTGATTTGGCACTTTTTATTTAGTGAATTAAGGAATGTCTCCATGAGAAAGAGAATATTTATTATTCTAAAAAGGTGGTTGGGTTTCAAATGAAATAAGTACTAAACTTTATTACATGAAATATTGATGAGAACTCTCACCAGCTGGAGCCATTACCATGTTATTTGATTGATCCCATTGATTGTTCCATTATCCTTCTTGAGCATAATTTCTCTAAGTTGGCACAATATCTGTTGAATTTATTAGAGCATTAAGATTATAATTACTTGTTTGATACTTCTACCCTTGACCTTATTAATTGGATTGATAGGATGGCCTATTGGGATGATAATTTTGATTAGTATTCTTATATGGCCTATTTGGTGGAGCATGTTGCCTCTCCATTGTAACCAAATTATTTTTTTGAGCCTTAATAAGACTTTATATCTTCCCCAATATTTTATTTTTATCACCTTCTATTTTATGTAACTTTGATGACTATGGAATTGGAGCAACAGTTGGAGTGGGAGGATGAATCTCTAGAAAAATAGGTAATGGTGGCCTTGGAGATAACTTGCCTACTTAAATAAGGCAATTTTCAGCCTTTATTAATTCTTTAGCATCTTTAGGTAAAGTATTAACTCCCATGGATTGGATCATGATAGCCATATCTAAATGAAGAGCTTTCAAATAGTACATAAAAGCATAGTTGGGTGTAGACTTGATCATTGTAAGAATTCTATCCCAAGTCTTATAGAATTTGTAGTTGAAATCCAACATGAAATCATGATTGAATATATTAATTTTTGTAAGCTGATCTATAAGTGAAATGTGATCACTTTTATCTTCAAAATTTTTTCACATAAGTTCTCCAAATTCATCCCAATTTTTGATTGATGAAGGAGTCAAACCTTTATACCATTGAAGTGCCTTCTCTTTGAAAGAAGTTGCCAACAAGCTCATTGATACATTTTCCTATGTGATATGATGCACTAAATAAATATTATCAATATCTAAAATATGCTATATAGGACTTATTGGATTTTATCCTATAAAATAAGGAAGAACCTTTAGAGTAGAAGCTAAAATAACATCCCATTGATTAAGATATAGAGGACTGCCACCATTAAATGCAACAAAAGCCTATCTTTTAGGAATAACCATATGAGTAATATGATTTAAAACAATATTTGGTTGAAAAATATTGAATTGAAGAGGATGATTTTGTATAATAATAGGGGTAATAGAAGGTGTGGGATTTGGATTTGACTGAGAAACATTCTTTTTCTTTGGTTGGTAAGTTAATTCAGATAAATGTACTTCTTTCCATTTTATAGATGATCTTGTGACAAATATTGGTGGCATGAAAAGTATATATATCTAAAAATAAAAACTTGGAAATTAATAATACCCTTAGATACATAGATAATAATTCAAAACTATGAATAAGTATTCCCATTGGGCATGCCAAAAACTGTTATCACTCTAGAGAGCACCCTTCTCTCTAACTGATACAACTAGATCTTCTTATAGTGTGTGTGAATTTGTATTTATAATAACCTCTATATATTGCTTGTATCCTTAAGATTTATCTCTAAAAACTAAACTATTTTGATTTTTTGGTATGAAAAGAGAGAAATAAATTGAAATGGGAAATCCTATCTAATGGGGTGATGCACCTAAATGATTGGTATCCTTTGATTTTTTTTAAAAACTGAGCAAGACACACATATAAATATGAAAGAAAACTCTACATTCAATCTTGAACATTAGTGTTTCAAAAGAAGGCTTGAAAGAAGTTTAAAAACCAAATTCAAATCCTAGCTCTTATAATGACCTGTAAAGGATGATATTTTCATAGTAGGTTTGGAAAGGTCCTAAAAAAAATGAAATTAGATGCCACTTATATTATTGTACATAGTCAAATTATATTCTATTCTAATCGAAAACCATATGCAAAAAAAATCTTCCTTATTTCATAAAAATGGTGTCAATTACATTTTCTTCTCTACCTTCAAGAATTAATGAAAAATGGCTTCAAAAAGCCAATATATAAGTCTAAAACATTAAATAAAACCAAAGTTGTGTGGAAAAGATAATTATTTGTCTTATTTGAGTTAAAATAAGACTAAAAAATCCTTTTACAATATTAATTAAAGGCTTTAAAATCTTTTCAATTTTATGTCAAAAATGAAGAACATGTAATTTTTGAAGACTTGGAAGATTTTAAAGCATTTATTTAATATTGTAAAATGATTTTAGTCTTATTTTAACTCAAATAAGACTAATCCTTCTATTTTACACACCAATTTATGTTTAGTTAAGGTTGTAAACTAATATATTGGCTTTTTGAAGCCATTTTTCATTAATTCCTAAAGGTAGAGAAGAAATTATAATTTACACCATTTTTATCAAATAAAGAAGATTTTTTTTGCATATGGTTTTGGATCAGAATAGATTATAATTTCAATGTGTACCATCATAAAAGTGGCATCGACTTACTCTTTTTAGGTGCTTTCCATACCTACTATAAAAATATTGTCCCCTACAAATCATTGGAAGAGATAGGAATTGAATTTACTTTATAAACTTCTTTCAAGCCTTATTTTGAAACACTGATGTTCAAGATTGAATTTAAAGTTTTATTTCAGATTTATATGTGTGTCTTACTTATTTTTAGAAAGGTTTCAGATAATGCCAATCATTAGGTACATCACCCCATTATATAGGATTTCCCATTTTAGTTTCTTTCTCCCTTTTCATCCTAAAAAATCAAAATAATTTAGTTTTTAGAGATAAATCTTAATGTAAAAAACCCTCTTTGGATGTTCTTCTCAATATAGATTCACCCACACTCTGAGAAGATCTAATTATATCAGCTAGATAGAAGGTGTGCCTTGAACATCTTTAAACATGGTGTTCTCTAGAGTGATAACACTTACCAATTTTATAAGTTAGACTTGATTAAATCATCCAAATTATCCATATCTATAGGATGGAGTGAGTAAATAATTCACCATCACCAAATATATAATGTAATTTTATTGGATCACTCACATTGGCTATGTTATATGTATGATTGGGTTGCATGATTGGGATAAGCTCAATGGTTGTGTGAAAACTCATAGTTTTACCAAGGTTTGGGCATGTTTTCCTCCAAAATATATATATGTATGCAATTTTAGGTTTGAAAAAATTCCTTATCTCAACTCCAATACTTCATAATGAATCATAAATTCAAATTAAATTGATAAAAGGCAAGATGGTTTCATCAACACATAGGTGTACTCTTAACCTTACTCTTTTTAATTTAAATAATTTCAATTTCAAAATTCATACATTGATTATATATTGTAACATGATCTTGGTTGTAGGTTAGTCACTAAAAAATCACTCAATTGGGACTCACACAAAGATAAGATGTGTTATACACACCTAGGTAAATAATTATTTTACTTTAAACTAAAAAAAATATTACTAGATTAAGTAGGTGGGGGGAATTTAGATACTAAATATGAATTATATAGTATCTTAGTCTTGTATGTTTGGAATACACCTATCATGGTGGTATCATGGTGGAATACACCTATCTTGTATGTTTTCACTATCTTTTTTTTGATAAATTGATATATCTTAGTCTGATCATTGTTATTCTGATGACCAAGCCTTATATATTATGAAAAATGCTCCAAACCTGAAATTATACTTCTCTACTAGTTTTTAACAAGTATCTATTTTTATATCTTCTGAGACACTTTTGTCCCAGTCAGATTCCTACATCAACATAAATGTCCTTTTTCAAACTAAGTTTCCAGTAACAAAAATTCATCTATTTTTTAAATGAAACATATTCTTATGGTTAGATTAAGTTATTTATTGTGATATATTTTCAAAGGGGATTATTATATATAAAATATCAACCCTCATTCCTTCTTCACCTATAAAATATTTATAACTCATGAGGCAACTTACCAAAAATCATCCAATCAAGGATTGAAGTGAGCAAACCTACCCTAGTTATCCATATTTCCATATTAGTCATAGGAGTAGTATCCCTGTAGGTATAAATTAATAAAAAATCATCCTATGATACATATTTTCCATGTTTCAACTTAGTTCATTGTATGTACTTATCACACATTGCATCCTTATACACAAAATCCAACACATAGGGGATAACTACATAATTTTGAGGTCCTATTTTGAGTATTAGATATAAAGGAAGCACCCATTGGCATAGGGATATTTGGGGTAGTTAGACACCTTTTAACTAACCCATTTTTCCATATTCACTCAAAGGATGAGGAAGGTAATGGTTTGATAATTTTTTAAAGAGTGATTTAATGTGCACACAATCTATATACACCAAAAGAAAGGAAATAGAAAACTTAGAAGGCTCTAGTTGGTCACTTTAAGATCCATTCATTATTATCTACTGGACACCTATGTATAGTTTAGATACCAATGTAGATACAACTATCTATATCTAATGTAAGTGTCTGAGGTCATAGAGTGAAAAAATATTGAGTATGACAACTATTCCAAGATCATGATATAGTCCACTTGTAACCTATTTAAACCTAGATATACATTTGAACAGTAACCATATAAGTAATCCATATTTCAATTCCTTGAAATATCAATCAATAGTTATAATTTCTATTTTTGGCATATCTCATTATTATAAATTCATATTATTTTTTATCTAAGTTTTTAAATTAATTATCCTACTATAGATCTATTTATCACCTTTTTACTTATTCATTTCTATATCATTAACCCTAGATACCCTCGTATATAAATTTAGGTTTAAACAATAATACATGTCCCACTTAGTATTAAGCATGGTCATAGGTTGATCTTATAGAGGGATGTGAATTTTATTTTATATTTAAAAATTGTTCATGAGAGAAAGTGTCTCTTAATTAAATGTTGAATCAAAAATAAAATTGATTGAGGGTAACATAAAACTATCCTTTGGACCTGATTATCTAATATTTGAAATTTTATATGCATGGTAACTATTAATGGCCAATTTTTTTAATTGAAATATTCCTTCATATCAGCCATAAAATGGGATATATACTTAATGTGAGAATACTCCTTGTAGATAACTTCAAGATCTAGTTGGTTTTGTTTCCTAAAATAATGCTCATGTATATAAGCTACTTGTATGGAAAGGAAATACTATAGGGGAAGAGTTATATATATATATTAATTAAAATTAAATTGGTGATGCACTCAAAGGAAGTGGGGTGATATACCTTATATATGAATATAGTTCTACTAGTACGCAAGAAGGGAAATGAACACAGAAAGTAAAATAATACGTAAGGGGATGAAAAAACCCATATATGGAGTTGCAACAACAAGACCAATGTCAAAGGATATAAAAATAAGAGAAATAATAGTTTTAGAAAATGTAAAAAAAGTATGGATAATAATATTTTATTCTAATGAGGTCTTGATATTTTCATACATAGAAAAAAATAGGGGTTTAAATCTGAATTCTAATATTCAATAGTCTTGAAGTCCAAAACAATCTACCCTATTAAAAATGATAAAAATGCATTATATAGAATAATTAAAAGAGGAAAGAGAGGCATAAATAATTAAAATATATTTCCCCTGAGTATAATAATAGGATTAGATATTTAATTGAAAATGTTTCCTTATTTCTTACTTGTAACCTCTACTATAGACATGTTGGATTTTTGACAAAAAATAGAACATATGTACCCCATTATAATGTTTAATATGGCCCATACCAAGTTTATGAATGTTTCTCCCTATATTAATCATAACAAATTTTTGAAGTCTTGGTGGTCCTTTCTCATTGACCAAAAATTATATGATCTTATAAGTGTACTTTTGCCTTAAAGCCACCTTTTTCCAACTACTTGAATATGGTCAATGGGACTATTATAGAATTAAATAAATTTTGGTTACTAAAAAAGGATATCCAATCCACCATTTTCAAAAAATAGCTATGATTGATACAAAGATATACATTTAAAATTGAGAATTTTAATTGATACATATCCCCCATTTATAGTAAAAATAAGCATCATGTATGTAAAGGAGGATTTTGAGTAATTAACTAGAGAATATGTGAAAATAAATATCTAAGCCTAATTTTCTTCTCCAAGGCCAGCTATTTTAATTCTTTGACCCTATCTTTATCTTATTATTTTTATATATAACACACATTTTATCATTTTGAGTAACGTGAATTTTCATGGAATTCTAAGACTACTAAATTTTAGAAATTAAATTTGAGCTCTACTATTTTTCTATGCATGAAAATCCTGAGCCCTTATTGAAATATAATGTCATTATGCATACTTCTTGGAAGTGCTAAATCTATTATGTTTCTTACTCACTTTCCACTTGGCTCTGGTCTTGTTGCTAAAAATACATATATGGGTTGTTTTTTACCCCTTGATTTTTTTTTGTGTTCATTTGCATCTATGTATAGTGGTATTTTTAGTCACCTAAAACTAGACATAACTGGCCTTCGACTAGACTTTGGACTAATTCCTACAAACTATTTCAAATTAAGCTTAGGAATCACTAAACATCCCAACTTTTCTTGTTCATCATTCATCAATGCTTGGAATCATGTTGAGACATCCCTAATTGGGTTATTTTATTATATTTAATGATAACATCTCACATATTCATCCCTAACTACCTTACGACATCACAACTATCAATTTGACCTATGGACCTATTCAATGGGGCACATAAACAAATATCAAATATTAAAAGAGATCAATAGATAATCAAAATTAGTTAACAATATAAACCAAATTAAATACCTATTTGAATTATCCTTCTACAATTAATTAAAAATTAATAAAGTAAATTCAAAAATTTAAATATCTTATCCTTTTATCATGACCTTTGTGAGTTGTCAAGCTCTTTGGACATATCCTAAAATATCTCATTTTTGAAGACATGCCTATTCATTGAAAATCATTATCACTAAACAAATATTAACTCTACTGGGGTTATATTTGACTCACCTAGATGAGGTTTTAACCCATTTCAAGCCTTAACTCCATATTGACTCACCTCGAGTTGAGGTTAGTTCCTAAGGCTATAAATATAATACCTTACCTATTGAATTTTACATTATTTTTTGGTGAAAAGTTATAATACACAAATGACTTAAAATATCTAAGAAGATTAGTGTTATAATGAAAAAATGCCATCAAGTAGTGTTATAATGCCAAAATCTTGAGCTAAGCAACATCAAGGCACATCAAACCCAATGGTGTCAAGCAGAGAAGGAGACAACAAGTTTCATTTGGTAAAGACTCTTTGATGCATAAGCCAAGAAAGCCAATCAGAAATGCATCAGGAGATCCAAAATAATGTAAAGGATTAATTATCTTCTTCATTTTAGTTTTTGTTTTTGTCTTTTGTTAGATAAGCTCACCCCTAAGATCTAGGATTGTAAGTGTTAGTGTTAGTGTGTTTCTTTGAGTTTTTGTTGCTTAAACTAGCATTATACTAACCTCCCTTCTTGGATTATTATGATCCAAAATGACATTATTGGTAGGACGTTTAAGCATCCCATATGGTAAGGAGATGAAAATGTTGCTCTTAGTTTTTCGATTGAGTGCTTGAAAATGTTAATTTTTTAAAGTTTTTTACATTGATTTTTCATATTCTTTTTTTGAGTCACTCATATTTTAAATAGAGACCAAAATAAATTATAATAGAACCAATGTTAATCCTATGAAAACCAACATCATTTCACCTATAATAAATTTCAACCTCTATGTCCATCACCTAGAATTGATGTTGGTCTCTAAGTAGAACAACGAGTTGATATTCCATCTTTTAGAGCTTTGTTTAGGGTCATTCAGACTCCATATTTTATGATTTATTTTAAAACCATGTGTTTTCTCCTAAATTTTATGAATATACTATTATTTTACCTTAAATTTTCATAAAGTGTTTCAAAAAATCTTTAAAACCCTATAACACTTTTTTACAGGACTCAAAGGACATAAGGAAACATTTAAAACAATTTTAACTTATAATTTTCACATTTAAAATTTGTGTTTTAAGAATATTTTTATTTAAATCATTTTCATTTTGTTTTAAAATTTCAAAAATAAATTCTAAGTGTCCAAATTTCATAAACATTACACTTTGGTACATTAAAATAAACACTCACACTTATATTATATGCTCTTAAATGTGTGTTTGTTTTATGCTTATTCTTCAAAGTTGTTTATCTTTGAAAAATTATTGATGCATGTATGCTCTTCCTTTGTCCCATTTATAGAAATTGAGTGACCAAAATTGATTTTTTTTTTGCATTTGTGCCTTTTCTAAGGGCATGCAAATAATATCATTAAGGCTCTCCTCAAATATATATGGTTTGGGTTATCTAAATATGACCCTAAAGTCTTTTCAATAGTCATTTATTTTTATGCAATTTGGTTTGTGAGTGGGAGTTCATTGCCTCCTCACAAGTTATTTAGGGGTAAATTTACTTGGGGTTTCATCTCCCAAAAATATAACAACCCTTATCCATAGTGGGGTATATAAATTAGGGAATGGAAACTATGATTTATAGGGAGATGAGCAGGTAGCCTCTCTAATTGTAATGAAAACATGATTCAAGTCTGGATAACTAGGGGATTCCACTAAGAATTACACTGATGGAATAATTATGAAAGGAATATACCCTTACATATTAAGTTATTAGATGTGAATTCAATTTATGTGATTGCATATCTAGTGTTAAAAATACTTAGGACCCTATAGATGCATGAAATCTATAGTTTTTGAACAACCCCATTTACCGTAGAAATACTATTGATGGATGGTAAGTACCCTAAATTTCCATGTCATGATACAAACTTTTGAGAGAAGGGGGATTAAAAACCCTACTTATTCATGATTTTTTTTTTCATATTGAAACTTAAAATCCTCTTAAGAGAATGTATATAGATAAAATTTGATAATATTATGTAACCTTGTCAGTCTTAGGATTTAGGAAGTTACACTTAGGTGTTTGTGTCATTTTATCCTTTATTACACAGTTTTTGAGTCTAAATATATTTATATTTTCTTCCCATTTCAAAACAATTCCTATATTCACATCATTTTATTATTTAATGAGAATTAATGCCATCTATTTGACACCATACCTTTGCTTTAGTCTTTTGACAAATCTTTGTTTGTGTGTCACTTGATTGAAAAGGGTAACGTTATGCTACCCAATCCATTTAAACTTTTATGCCTTAGCATCTTTAAAAAAACCATCTATCACATATTTATAGTGTGATAACATATTTATGTTTCTCAAATTATTACATAGACTTATTTTCCTTGTGCACAATTCTGATTTCAAAATTGAGCTACATATCCCTTTTTGGTTTTTTGTCTAGTGTCATTATGTCATTCTCCTTTGTCTATCTTTTCATTTGATCAAATAAGTTTATTTTTCCTAAATTGAGTTTTTAATTAACCCTTAAAAGTTAATATCTAAACATTTATTTATTTATATTTATGCCTTATGTAGTTTTTGACCTAAACATTGATCTTTTTCTTTTGGGTTTTGTAACATAGGTTAATTCTTTACCCAATTTGAAAACTATTGTTTATGCCTATATTTTGGAGAAAAAACCTATCTATCCATATTCATTTTGTTTCATGAATTATGTATTCAATTATAAATTCATCATGTGTTTAAATCAATCCTAACTCAGATAAGATAGATCATACCATACAATTCTGATTACGGACACATCTAGATTAGCAAGAACATAATCAATATGGGGATCTGATAGATATAATACACTATGATAGGGAGGGTTATAAAGCCACAAATCAAGCACAATAATTTAATAACCCTAAGGGGGTTGTATATTTTATATCTCACTAAACTAATAGTAAATAAAGTAAAAGTCTAATCTAGTTATCATCAAAGCTTATCACATAATGTGGGGGTTAGTAAATAAAATAAACATTTATAAGATAATATAAATTTAGATATGTATGATTAAGACCTTAATACATAGAATAATAAGATTAATATTAATCAAATCCAATACTTATGCTACTTATATCTACTAAAGATAGGAGCAAATTTAGAGAATACTTACTTGAATGATGAACCTATTAAGACTCAATCTCTCCCTTGGATAAATGGGATTCACAAGAGGTTATTTTTTTTTGTAAGGATCACTAAGAAATACCAAATAGTCCAATATTTCTTTATAAGACTATATTCTTCAAGAATAAAACCTAAGCTAAGACTCCTCAAGTAGAGTGGTGGAAAAGTAGATTGTAAAGAAGATAAAGTGAATAATAACTCTTGATTAATTATTTAATAATGATGAAATGATCTTGTATATATAGGTAGATATAATTTTAAACCCTTCCAAAATTTTCAACCAATAGGGTTAACCTAATTGACTTAGTACAATTAAGGACAAATATTCACTAGGTCATGGGCTAGGTTGACTAAGAGCTGACCTATACCCTTAGTGAATTTTACCAAAAATTATATAGGGTCGACCCAGTTGACCTAGTACAATTGAATGTCAAAAGGGGAAAAAAGTGAGGAAAATAAGGTAAAGTTGGAAAATACTATAGGAGTAAAAAAATAAGGATTAATAGCTTAGGGAGTAGTTTTGTGAGTTAGTTAGATTGGTAACAAGTGGAAATAAGGGACAATAATCCTAAAAATCACCAATGGTCTACTCACCCCTTCCCCAATTCACCCTTTAATGTGTGCACTTGAGAGATTAAGTCTTGATGGGTTCTTGTAGGATGTAAAGCCTAAGTAATTGATAATGTTGAAAATATTATGTGTATGCATATGCCCCACTAGAATCTCATCATGTGTCACTAAGTTGCAATAAGGGATGGTGTTTTGAGAAAAAAACGTAATAACACATAATACTAAAGCTAAAAAAAGTTGTAGTATTTTAAAGAAAAAATAACTGAAAGTAAATGATAGAAAGGGAAATAAATGAAAAGTAAAAGTGATGGTACCTTAACTTATCTTTATTTTTGGATGGTTATCTATTGTGTTATTACTTTTTATTTTGAAGGAAACAAAAACTAATTTCAAAGAATCAAAGAATATAAAAATAAAGAGAGAAAACAAAAAAATGCAAAAAAAACCAAGATAACTGGTGATATGTGGATGGGACATATTTGGAAATTTTACAAGCTAGGGTGATAGGTTCTATGTTAGACCAAATGACAAAGTTAAAAAAAAAGTAAAATGGGTAACAAAAAATCTTAAGCTAATAAAGACCCAAAAAATCAAATAAGTAAACCTTTAGTAAGAATGGAAAAATCACTAAGTCAAATAAAGGATACATGTCAAAAAGGATGGTAACCAAACATTAAATGTAAAAGTAGAAACAAAATGGTAAAAAAACATTGATGAGTGATCAATAACAATCCTTATCTCACTCAACAATAGAAACAGGTGCATTAAAGGGAAAAATAGATTCAGGTGCTCAAAAAAGGGGTGATACAATAAATGACAAATGGTAAAAAGGAAAGAAAAATATGTCTATTAATGTAGAGCTATGGTGTAAAGAAAGTGAATCCATAGTTACTCAAACATGTTTTGTTCTAAGAATAGATAAACTTAAAAGAAAGTAGTGATAGCATATTTTTGAGAGATGAAGGAAAAGGAAGTATAGAAGAGGGAAAATATATTGGGAATCATAATTTGCCTATCAAGGGGAAATTAAATGGGTGGAGGGGAGAATGAAGTAAAAAATGAGGTATAGGAACTCTTTATTTAAGTCAAGACACTCAAATTAGGTTTATCAAAACAAGAGGATTGTCAACCTTGAGGACTCTGAATAACTTCTTTTAGACACACAAGTCTTAAGTTGACAAATGAAGTATGTAGATCATCCCATGAAGGTTATAAATAAATACTAACTCGAAGAAGATAGGTCATACCATACACTTTCAATTGGGGACACATTAGATAATCAATAACATGATAAATATGAGGATTCACTAGACTCGATTAAGGGGTCTCTTATTATAATACACTATGCTAGGGAGGGTTCCAAAGTCTCTAGTCAAGCACAATCATGAAATAACCCTAAGGGAGTACTATGTTTTATATTTTACTAAAATAATAATAAGTAAATTACAATTTCAATCTAGTGTTCACCAAATCTTGTGGTGTAAAATGGGGGTTAGTAAATATATATATATATATATATATATAAATATATATATATATATATATATATATATATAAAAGAGAATCTCAAGTAAGCTATATATGAGCAAGACCCTAATACATGGAATAAGAAGATTAATAATATTTGAAGATAATACTTATGCTATTTTTATCTACTAAAGAGAGGAGAAAAGTTAGAGAATACTTACCTCAATGATCAACCCATCGAGACTCAATCTCTTCCTTTACCAAAGGGGATTTGAAAGAGGTTGTTATGATTTGTAAGGATTACTAAGAAAGGCCAAAGCATCCAAGACTTCTACACAAGACTAGATTCTCTATGTAGAAACCCTAAGCTAAGAATCCTCAAGTATAATGGTGGAAGAACAAATTATAAATAAGTGAAAGTGAATAATTAATCTTGATTGATTCTTTAACATTGGAAAAATGATATTGTATATATAGCCAGATTTTACCCTAAGCCCTTCCAAAACATTTGGCTAGCAGGGTCGACCTAGTTGACCTAGTAGAATTTAGGAAAAAAATTCACTATGTCATGGGATAGGTTTACTAACAAAAAACCTAGAACCTAAGTGAATTTCACCCAAAGCTTTATGGGGTCAAGCCAGTCGACCTAGTATAATTGACTATCAAAAGGGGCATGAGATGAGGAAAAGAAAGATGTAAAGTTGGAAATACTGAAGGAGTATACAAATAAGGAGTCATATCTTAGGAAATAGTTTTTAAGAGCTGTTTGGATTGGTAAAAAGTGGAATAAGGGATAATAATCCTATGCAGAACTAATGTTCTTCCCACCCCTTTCCCAGTGCACCTTTTAAGGCATGCACTCAGAGAGATTGAGTCTCTATGGGTTCCCACAAGATCTAAAGTGTTATTAATTGATAAAGTTGAAAATATTATGTGTATACATATGCCCCACTTGAATCTCATCATGTGTCACTAAGTTGAAATAGGGGATGGTGTTTTGAGAAAGAACATAGTAAAACATAATAGTGAGGCTAAAAAAAGTTACAATATTTTAAAGAAAAAAAATTGAAAGTAAATAATATAAAGGGAAATAACTAAAAATTAAAATCAATGCATAGATTTACTTACCTTTATCACTTGATGGTTGTCTATTGTGTTGTTAATTATGATTATGGAGGGCATAGAGACTGCTTTCAACAAACCCAAGATTATAAAACTAAAGAGAAAAAACAAACATAGGAGAGCCAAGATAATTGGTGTTATGTGGATGGAATGTACTTATAAATTAGAAATATTGAGTGATATTTTTTATGTTATACCAAAAAATCATGTAAAAAATAAGAGTAAATTAGGTAACCAAAAATACAAGGCTAATAAAGACCAAAAAAATCAAATAAGTAAACCCTAAGTAAGAAAGGCAAACTCACCATGTCAAACCAAGGATACATGCCAAAAAGGATGGTAACCAGACATCAAATATAAAATTAGAAACAAAATGGTAAAACAACATTGATGAATGAGAAATAAAAATACTTATCTGACTCAACAATGGGAAAAGGTACATAAAAAGGAAAAACAAACTCAGGTGCCTAAAAAAGGGTGATATAATAGATGACAAATGGTAAAAAAGAAATAAAAATAAGTTTAGGAATGTCGAGCCATGGTGTAAATAAAGTTAATCCATAGTTTCTCAAACATGTTATTTTGTTCTAAGGATAAATAAAACTAAAACAAAGTAGTTTTATAATTTTTTTGAGATATAAACAAAAAGGAAGTATAGAAGAGGGAAAACAGATTTGGAATCATAATTTTCCTATCAAGGGGGGAAATTAATTAGGTGAAGGGGAGAATAAAGGAAAAACCAAGCTAGAGGAACTCTTTATCAAAATCAAGACACTCAAATTAGTTTTGTCAAAACATGAAGACTGTCAACCTTAAGGACTCTGAGGAACTTCTATTAGCCACACAAGTATTAGGTTAACAAATTAAGTATGTAGATCATCTCATGATGGTTATATTAATGAAAAGGTAAAATGGACCTACCTTCCCATAACATTTTACCCATTCTTTAGGACCCCTTTCAGAGCTTTCAGTCTACTACAAATATTGGGTACTTGTGTGAGAAAGTAGGTACCACCATATATTTTATTGAATTCTCCTATTCTAATTTACTAGCCTACCATACCCCAATGGACCTTGAATCTATCATGACACTAATTATGGAGTCTAATAGTCAATTGGAGATAGGATATGTGCTTGTTAATCACATCTTTTGGTGTGAATTTTGACTTTTAATATTTATTTGTTAACTTTTATATATCATTTCCTTTGTTTCAAATGATTTGTCTATTAGCTTTCTTCATGGATTTTTTCTTGTTCCTCCTCAATACGGATTTGGAAAACTATACATGGGTGCTAAAGATGACTTTCATTTGAATACTTAGGACTTGGTTGTTAAAAGATATAACTTTAGAGAGCATGGAATCTAAGAGTTTCATAAATCTAGGTGAAATAAAAGTATTATCTTGACTTTGACCTTGTTTTATGTAATGTGGAGTGAAAGGAAAGGAAGTCAATATGAGTGACACATAAAACAATTTGAATTACTTCAAATCATAAAAACAATGTAACCAAGGGTGAAAAAGGATAGAATAGAAATAAATTGTGATTCCTTATTATAATAATGAGGTCAATGGATGAAAACATGCTATCATAGATTATTTCATAAATTTCATCTATCAAAAGAAGCAAAATCAAAGCTGAGAATAAGGGTCAAAACTCATAATTATTTAAAAACACATTCTATAAAAGGAATGAAAAGATTTTAAATTTATGAGTAAGGCTAGGTCCTATCCATAGTCTTACACTATAACTCATGAAAGAGAAACCAATGAGGGTACCAAAAAGCATGTGAAAAATAAATGAGAAAAATGTGGTATTTTGTGAGGAAGACTGGGTCATGTCCATAGTTTTACAATGCAACTCACAAAATAGAAACCCAAATGGTACAAAAAGTGTGTAAAAAGTATGAAAATAGGAAAACTATTGTATATCATGAGGAATATTGTGTCTTATTTATGGTTTTACAATGTAGCTCATGAAAAAGAGGAAATTAAAATACCAAAAAAAGACTAAAGGTTTGTAAAAAGAGAAAGAACTATTGCAGATGGAGAGACCCACGTAAGTAACTTGAAAAAAAGTTTTAGATATATATATATATATATATATATATATATATATATATATATATATATAATGAAAAATAATGGAATGATATAGGTAAAATACATAAGAAGATTTTTTGTGTTGGTGGGCTCTTTGAAAACATGGCCTTCATTGGTTTGAAGGTGGTATGTACTTAGACCAAGAATATATTTGACTAAATAGTGTCCCCAACATTTATAGTCATATTTATCTTATTTATCATGAGTATAGTTAATTTGAGGATAAGATCACCAACATTAAATGTGTGAACTTTAACACATCATTTATGTTTTTTCTCAATATAGGCCTTTCATTGGTGACTATGTTGTAGAGTAGAAAGATAATGTTCATCAAGGAGATCAAGTGAATTAAAGTGATCATTACATGATTATTCATTAGAAATGATACCATGAAGAGATATACAAAAATAGGGAAGCTAAACCTCGAATGGGATAACTGATTCAAGACCATAGATTAAGGATAATGGTGTTATGCCAGTGGTAGTACCTATGCTAGTTTGATAGGCCCAAATATTAGGATAGAGGTGAATGTGCCAATCCATGTAGGTTTCACAAATTTTATTTTAGATAATTTTATTAGTGGCCTTAGCTTGGCCATTAAATTATGGATGATAAGGTGTGGACAATTTTTGATTTAACTTGAATTTAGCACAATGTTGTTTGAGATCCTTGTTTTTGAAATTACCACCATTATCTGAAATGATAGTATAGGGAGCACAAAAATGATAAATGACTTGCATAATAATGAATTTAATAATGGTGTTACTAGTGATATTAATAAGGGACATGGATTCAACCCATTTAGTCAAATATTTGGTAGTTGTGATGATAAGAAAATGAACATCTTAAGAGTGAGGTAATTTATCAATGAGATCTAATTCCCACATGGAGAATATCCAAGGATATTTGATAGTTTGAATCTCAGTTGGAGGTAAATTAATTAGATCATCATGAATTTGGCAAGGAGTACACTTTATAAAAAATTTTATTGCACACTTTTTAAGAGTAGGCCAAAAATATCCTGTACATAGGCATTTATGGGTTATAACATGTTCACTATAATGGCCACCACAAATTCCCCCATGTGCTTGTTTAAGAAGATGAAGGACCTCATCTTGCATAACATAAAGTATCAAGATACCTAAAATATAAAAATAATAAAGGATGTTGTATCTAAATACATAATTAAAATCTTGTTTATAAATGCATGTTTTCTATGAGTCTAAGTTAGGAGGATAAGTTTGGTGTTCTAAGAATTGAATAATGTATTTATACCATGGGATTTGTTAAATGGTGACAACCTAGATGTTGTAGAGAAGTGAATATAGTGTTTGAGTAGAGGATGAATATTTTTTATTTGTATAAGAAAAGTGGGGTCGAAAAGAACTTGGTGTGGATGAAAGAGAGAAGCTGACGAGGGTAGGGAATCAGTAATGGAATTTTGATCTCTAGGGATAGGCTCAATAGTGAAATAAATGAAATATTTAGTGAGAGTGGTTGAAATTTGATGATATGTAATTATATTTTTTAATTTGTATTGGTAATCACCATTGACTTGGTAGTAAATAAGTTAAGACTCACCTAAAGCATGTAGCTATTAAATGTTTAAATCAAGAGCGACTCTCATGTCTAAGATTAAAGCTTCCTATTTAGACATATTATTAGTGACATAAAATGTTAAGTTAAAGGATAAAGGTATGATTTTTCCAAGAGGACTCATAATAATTCAACCTAACCTAGCTCCAAGGAGACATTTAACACCACCAAAGTGAAGGGTCCAAGTATCTTCATGCAAGTCAATGTTAATTTATGGAATCTATTCAATAACTAATTTTGGTTTAATAATAGTAGATGGAACAATGTTTTCATCAATATTACTTGCCTCAAGATCAGTGGTAAATTTATGAAAGTAATCTTTGAGAGAAATATCTTAATTAAGACCTTTAGTATAGAGAATATTATCATCTAGAAGACTATCTTGAATGTGATTAGTAGCTGGCATAGGAGCTATAATAAGTGGATCAGCTATGACTTTCCCTTTGAAATTCTTTTTAGTGACAATTCAAAGATCAAAATCCATAAGAAGGACCATCCATTTGCCAATTCTATCACTAAGAAGAAAGTATTTGGAGAATAAATGATGAACGTGATCAAAATGAATGATGACATAATTTGTCTCATATAGCATGTAGTGTCAAATATTTTTAGCTACAAAATAGATGGAAAGGCAATCACATTCAACTATAGTATAATGTTTCTCATAATTTATGAGGCTAAAACTAATGTAAGAAATGATATACTCTCTTCTAGTATCATCTTGTTAATAAATCATGGTCCCAACCGATATAGGTGTGGAATAAGTATATGTGATCAAGGGTTGATATTTTGAAGGAAGAAAAAGTGTAGGTAGTGAAGTAATGACTCAATAATTATATAAAAATATTTTTGACAAGGAATTATTGATTTTAAGGCATTGCCTTTCTTAATAAGAGAATTGTTGGAGTGGATGTGATAAGTCATTTTGAGGATGAACCATCTAATTGCCCAAGTTTTCCTAAGTAAGTAGGAATGTTGGGAATGGAATGAGGAATGAGAATGTTGATGATAGCACTAATATTAGCAAGGTCAACATTGATGACTTGGAGATAGATTAGGAATCCTAATAATTTTCTAGAGGTGACACCCAAGACACATTTATAAGGATTTAGTCTAAATCAATATTTAAGAAGGTGGTCAAAGATGATTACAAGATTTAAGAGATGAGTTTTATGATTTTTGGATTTATTAATGAGATCATCCACATATGTTTCAAAAAATTTATGTATAATATCATGAAATATATGAGTCATTTATTGATTTTTAGTGGCTCTAGAATTTATGAGGCCAAAGGGAATTTTGACATGACAATAGGTACCCCGTTCCATGGTGAAAGTGGTCTTATGTTGGTCCTTGAGGGCAATGTGAATTTGATTATAGCCCAAGAATCCATCCATAAAAGATAACATTTTGTAACTAGCTATAGAATCAATGATGACATATACTTAAGGTAAAGGGAAGTTATCTTTAGGACAAGAGAGGTTAAGATTTTAGAAATTAATACAAATGTGAATGACCATAGTCACCATTTCACAAATGGGAGAAATTTTTTAAACCCATTTATAATAGTCCACTATTTTATTCATTTAGTATTAAGTAATTTGATGATTTCCTTGTGACATAAGGTGGAAACCTCAGGTGGAATTTTCCTTTGTTTTTGTTGCACCGAATTGACATAAAGATAAGTAATGATGTTATGCACCATAATGATATAATAAATACCAAGCATGTCCTCATAATAACAAGTAAAAATATCATGATATTTATCAAAGAATAAGATAAAATTATCATATTCAGTTGGTGAGATTTTTCAAGAAACAATAATTGGTCAAGGGTAGGATGGATTACCATACTCAATGTAAATGGTTTATTTGATAAACATGCCATTTACATAATACAAATTATATGTTGAATTAGGTAAAGAAGAAACTGGATTAGCTTTGGGATCAATTCTAGAAATGAAGTTGTTAAAACAAGGGATTTTGGTTTCAAAATTCCCAAGTTCATGATGTTGTCATAGAAGTTCAAGTTTTTGTGTATAAAGTATTTCAATAATAAATTCATAACTAAACAAGGTAGAAAGAGGACCATAATACTCAACATCTAATTTGAGATCAATAATTTTATTACCATGGTGATCATACTCACAATGTGACTAGTGGACAATAGTTTCCTTGGAATCTAGTGTAATATGAGGAGTATAAGAGGTAGATGGGTCAGAAGGGATTAGAGTGTAATTGGTTTTGATGATAGGGAAATGATAAAATGTAATGATGGGATATATAGGTGGTAAAGGAAATGTATGAATTTCTATAGGTTTGGAAGGTATAATTTTCTCTATCACCCAAGGAGTATCAAGAAGTGGAGAATTGGTAGTAGGCACATAATATTTGGGATCAAAGTCAAGATCTATAAAAATGGTATGGACATCCCAATTAAAATAATGTATTTAGTATAAGGATTTATGATAATGCTATACATCTAAGTCTAAATATTGAGCTTGGTCCATTATGTAATTATAATCATATGTTGGAGAGATTTAAATTCTTAAGAGTCAAGTGGAATTTTACAAGGTGAAATCCCAATATTATTGAATGTACATGGGACATGATGAGAGGATATTTAAATAATTTGGACACACCATAATCATTTAAAGTAAACACATCTTTAGATAAAGAAGGCTTATAATCATTGCATGGAGGGGGAATTAATGATATCATCAAGAAGAGGAATATTATGATCCTGAGGTAATAAATGAGGAAAACACTAAAAAAGGTAGGGAGGTAGCTTAGTAGTATTACAAGTATGTTGTAAATCATTAGGTTCATGATCATTTGAATCAACAAGAGTGACTTGTAAATTAGGATTAATGTTGATGAATTTAGTAAAGGAGCACTATTAATATTGGGAATGGTAGGAATATGATACTATGATTTGGGGTTAGGAATTTGAATACTCAAAGGGTTGGTATCAGCATCATGCATATACCATTTTCCATTATGTAAGAATTTAATTCATTAGCTACCGAGAGAAACAATATCCCTCATTTTATGAGTCCATGTGTGACCAAATATTATGTTATATGATAAATCTAAATCAAGGACCATAATCTTAGTTCAAATGATCCTAGGTCTAATTGTTAATGGAAGCCAAATACAACCAAGTGGCTTCTGATTAGTCTTATAAAAACTATGACATGTAAGATGGGTTTGCTTGGGATGATCCTTGTTATAACCAAGTTGTTAGAAAATCCAACAAGATATCACATTAATACTTTAGCCTTCATCAGCTAGAAATTTATTGATAAGGGTAGTATTAATGGCTATTGTAATAAAAAGAGGTGGATCATCAACACAAAAAAAAATTTCATCATTGATCATATCCTCTTTAAGAAATTCAATAGAAGGTTTGGAACAAGGACACATGGTTTCAATGGTATACACATTAATAGGTTGAGTTTTGATAGTAAGTGGTTATTCATTGATAGAGGATGGATCTTTAATTTATTCTAATTTCTACATAAGGAACTTGTGATGGTAGGGGGAAGTATGAACCAAATCCATGAGTGTAATCTTACAAGGCATATATTTAAGTTATTCAAGAAGGTTACAATGAAATTTATAAGAAGAACCATCATGAGGTTTAGGAGGTAAAGTAGATTATTAAGGAATTGATGTGTTTAGAGGTTTAGAAACAGTAAATGGTTCTTCATGTGCTTCCATAGCTAGATTGGTGGTTGTAGTATCCTTGAGAAGTTTTTATTCTAAGGATGGCTTCTTAGGTTTCATAACAGGATCTTTGTGAGCTAGATTGTGATGATAGTTGACCATGGTAGTGTTAAGATATTTGGAATTATTATAATATTGATCATAATCAACATAAATGGCACAAAAATCCATGGTATTTGGTTGAAATTTTGAAAAATATATTTGGTTATTTGAGGTAGAAGATTTAGAAACTTGTCATTTTTTAGAAGTGGTGGTGTACTCTTGATGACAAAGGTTGATCATGGATTCATGATTAAAAGAATCACCAAGCATATATGATATACAAAATTTAATGATCCCTCTATAATATTCATGAGAGTGACCAATGTTAGCATAGAACCAATAAAATTGATTAGATTCATAACACTTATGAGGATTTTTAGTATAGGTAAAAGGTTGAGAGGAATGTAAAAATTGTTTCATTTACTACATAGAAAGTTTTGTGTCAAAAGATGAAGTGATTCCATCTTTGGTAACTCTGGGTTTATTTTGTAGACTATTAATAGTGATAACATTGGTAGATGTTTGAAAATATCATTTTAAGAGTTTAATATTAGGTTCAAATTGCTTCATGAAAAAGTCTTGACATTTATCTTGATCAAGAGCTTTGTTAAGTGTTTAGGGAGCAAAGGTTTAAACCTTATATTGAAGATGAGTCAAACTAGTTATAAAGAGTATAAAAATGTTATCATTAGTCATGTTATGGTTCGCTTTATGGGCCAGTGATTTCCATATTTTGATAAATTCATGAGCTAATTTATTGAGAGACTGCTTAGCATTGATGAAGTTGTTAAGACAATTTTTGAAAAGATCATTGTGTTGAAACTCTTTAACTAAAGTATTGACTAAATCTTTAGGTTTCCAAATGGAATGTTGGGGTAATTGGTTGTACCATTCTAATACATCTCTAGTGAAGGTATTGACTAAGAGTTTAGTTGTATTAAAAGTATTAGTTTGGATCCACTCTTTGTAAATATTGCCAAAGGATTTGAGCAATAAGGATGGGTCTTTAGTCCCATCATACTTGATATTTGGAGATATGTTACCAATATCAATGGATACAATGCAAAGAGATAAAGGCTCATTTTTAATAGTTTTAAGCATCTTGTTTTTCATTATGGGTTGAGTAATAAAATTTATAGAGGCATGTCTAAGAGGTGGAGGAATAAAATTGGGATTAGCCTGAGGATGGATAGCCAAAGGTCAATTAGCCATATTAATCAAATGATGTTGTAGTTACATTATTTATTTGGTGTTAGAGTTTTGCATTATGTTCATTTGTTATATAACTAGGGAAATAAGTTGAGCTATATCAATAGGTGGGTTAGTGTTGGTAGGAGCACTCCCTAAATTATTAATAGGGGGAGGGTTATTAGAAGATGGATTATTAGTGAGATTATTGATTAAACTTGTGTAAATTGCTCCAACATTAGTTTGAAGGTTTTGAAGATGAGAATTATCTTGGTAGATATAGAAAGGATCAAGCCCATCAAATTCATCTTGAGGTGTAATTTTCACCATGTTATAGGTCATGGATTAAGCAGGGGAAGAGGAGTCCCAAGAGTGATGGTGATCTTAGGAGGAAAAGAGAGGGATAAATAAACATCCCATATAGTATCTAAATGGATTAAATTTATCCAATAATATTCTAATAGGATACTTCATGATGGCTTGAGAGAAATGAACAAAATGCTAAAAAAGAGAAATAGAGAACTGTGTTGATAGACAAGGAAAGCAAAAAAAGGTATAGAGTCAACTAGGTTGACCTAGTAGAGAGAACAAGGTTTGAAAGCTATACAGAGTTGATAGGGGCAACCTAATACTAGAAATAGAGGATAAAAAAGTGTATAGAGTTGATAGGGTTGACCTAATACAGGAAACAAGAACTAAAAAAGTGTATAGATTTGATAGAGTTAACCTATTATAGTAGGTAGGGGGAAAATAGGTAGTCTATAAGAGACTGTGTTAAGTAGAATGACTATGTACTAAAAAAGGAAAAATTTTACAAGTAAATTTAAAATTAAAAAATGAAAGGAAACACACAATGAATTAGGTCAATGAGGTTGATCCAATTAAGGTACACATCACAAAATCTTGTACCAATCTTGGCTAATGTAAATTTTTACAATACAATATAGAATTGAGCAAAGAGCAAGAAATCAACTTGGAACGTAAAATCTAAATGGTCATCATGAATTTTGTTAGATTATTAGATTAATTTTAGATGTGATAAGAATTTGGATGTAAGGAAGTAGAAAGTAATCTAAGGATGGTTTCAAGACATTTTAGTTTGAAATGGATCTATATTGGCAATGGTATTGGCTTGGTATTTGGGATTACCTCCTCACTTCACATACGATAGAAATTAAGGTGTCAGGTGCTTAGACAATATATACCATTAACCATGTGTTTATACTTGGCTAGAAAACTAATTCAGATTCCCCATTAATGATGAAATCCAAGTAGGTATGCATTAGATAGATAATTATTAAAATGTGCTTTAATATTTTTTGATTTGTTAGTGTGCACAAAAAATATAAAATAGTGTAAGTAAATTGCATATTGATAAACCGTCTAATTAGACTATGTGATCTACTCTAAGCATGAAAGCAATAAGAAATGAAAGTGTGAGATAATTACTAGCATATAAGTACTAATCCAACTTCAAAACATAGTATAGTGTCTATTCAAATGATATTTTATACAAAAATTACAAAATAGAGTCAATATTATTTATTATATATTATAAAAGTAAGGGTATAAAAAAGAACTACATTGACAGTGATGACCTAGTTTTCTAGATAGAATATAAAATATAGAACTACATCAATAAGATTAACCTAGTTGACTGTAAGGGGTAGTTTTAAAGAATCCAAATTGTGAAAAAGAGAATTGTAATGAATAATATAAATGATAAATAATGATAGAAAGGAACCTTGGTAAGTTGGAGGATGTAGAGGAAAATAAGATTGTTGGTGAACCCTAATTTATACTTGAATATTATGCTAACTGTGTTGACTAGGTCAACCTAGCTTTGTAATTCCCTATTTTCATAACACTTATAAAATGTACTAAATCCATAGGTTCAACCTAGTATGTTTTTTAGAAGTCTAGAAATGTGTAGAGTCAATTAGGTCAACCTAGTAGCTTGATCTGGAAGTCTAAAAGTGTAATGTGTTGACAAAGTTGATCTAGTAGCCTATAACTAATGAAAAACTTGCACAAGTACAACTATCATATTGATGTAACTATGTGTTAAACTTGTGCATATAAGTTAGAGATAAATTCAAAATATCAACCTAGTATCATAAATATATAAAAATAAAATGACAAAATAATGAAAAAAATGAAATAAAACATGCAAGGGTTAGATTCATGTTAGGTTCACTAGAATGTATGCAATCAAAAATGCATCAGGTCTACAAATAAATCATAACTTATAGAATATAAATCATACCATACACTTTTGATTGGGAACACATTAGATAATTGGTAATATGACCAATGTGGGGATATACTAGACCTAATTATGGGATATCTTACCATAATACACTATGATAGGGAGTGTTTCAAAGCCTCCAATCAAGCACAATCATGTAATAACCCTAAGTCAGTCCTATGTTTTATCTCTAACTAAACTAATAATAAGTAAAGTAAGAGTCTAATCTAGTGCTCACTAAAACTTGTGGCACAAAGTGGGGGTTAGTAAACAAAACAAACATGTATAGGAGAATATCAATTAAGCTATATATGAGCAAGGCCGTAATACATGGAATAAGAAGAGTAATATTATTTAAAGCTAATACTCATACTACTTATATCTACTAAGTAGAGGAGAAAAGTTATAGAATACTTACCTCAATGATAAACCCATCGAGACTTAATCTCTCCCTTGGAAAAATGAGATTTTAAAGAGGTTATTATGTTTTTTAAGGATCACTAAGAAAGGCCAAATCAAACAATACTTCTCCATAAGACTATATTCTTCAATAGAAACCCTAAGCTAAGAATCCTCAAGTAAAAAGGTGGAAGACCAAATTATAAAGAAGCACAAGTGAATAATAACTCTTTATTAATTATTTAATAAATATGAAATGATCTTGTATATATAACAATATTTAACCCTAAACCCTTCCAAAAATTTTGGTTGATAGGGTCAACCTAATTGACCTAGTATAATTAAGGACAAAATTTCACTAGGTCATGGGTTATGTTAACCAAGAGTTGACCTCGACCCTATGTGAATTTCACCCAAAATTATATAGGATTGACCTAGTCAACCTAGTATAATCAACTACCAAAAGGGACATAAGGTGAGGAAAAGAAGGATGTAAAGTTGGAAAAGACTAGAGTAGTATACAAATAAATAGTAATACCTTAGTCAATGGTTTTTAGGAGCTAATTGGATTGTTAACAAGTGGAAATAAGGGATACCAATCCTTCTAAGCACCAATGATCTACCCACCCCTTTCTCAGTACACCATTTAAGGTGTGCACTTAGAGAGATTGAGTCTCAGTGGGTTCCTGAAAGATTTAAATCATCAATAATTGATAAATTAAAAAATATTATCTGTATACATATGCCTCATTCGAATCTCATCATGTATCACTAAGGTACAATAGGGGATGGTGCTTTGAGAGATAACATACTAACACACAATACTGAGCCTAAAAAAAATTGTAATATTTTAAATTAAAAATAACTAAAATTAAATGATAGAAATGGAAATAGCTAAAATGTAAAATTGATGCATACCTTTACTTACCTTTATTACTAGATGGCTATCTACTATATTTTTATTTTTTGTTGTGGAGGGTGTAGAGACTACTTTTTACAAAGCCAAGAATATAAAACTAAAGAGGAAAAACAAACAAATGCAAGAAAGATAAGATAAATTTTTCTATGTGGATGGGATGTACTTGGAAATTTTGTAATCTAGGGTGATAGGTGCTATGTTAGTCCAAATGACCAAGTTAAAAACAAGAGTGAATTAGGTAACCAAAAATCCAAGGCTACTATGATAACCAAACATCAAATGTAAAAATAAAAATAAAATGTTAAAAAAAATTTGATGAGTGAGAAATAATAATACTTATCTCACTCAATAAATGAAAAAAGTGCATAAAAGGGAAAAATAGATTCAGATGCCTTAAAAATGGGTGATACAACAAATGAAAAATGGTAAAATAGAAATTAAAATAAGTATAGGAATGTATATCTATGGTGTAAATAAAGTGAATCCATATTTGATCAAACACGTTGTTTTGTTCTAAGGATATATAAAATTGAAACTAAGTAGTGCTAGCAAGTTTTTGAGAGAAGAAGAAAAAACAAGTATAGAAGAGGGAAAATATATTTGGAATCATAATTTTCCTATCAAGGGGGGAAATAAAATGGGTGGAGGTAATAATGAAGGAAAACCAAGGTAGATTAACTCTTTATCAAATTTAAGACACTAAAATTAGTTTTGGAAAAACAAGAGGACTATCAATGTTAAGGACTCTGAAGAACTTAATATAACCACATAAGTCTTGGGTAAAAAAATGAAGTATGTAGATCATCCCATGAAGGTTATATACATGAAAAAGTAAAATAGACCTACCTTTACACAACTTGTTCCCTATTCCTCATGACCCCTTATAGAGTCATCGATCTACTATAAAGATTGGGTACTTGGATGTGAATGTAGGTAACACCATAGAGTTTATTAAATTTTCCTATTCCATATTACTAGCCTACCATACTCCAATGGACCTCATCTCTATCATGAGGCCAACTATGTAGTTTGTGCTTTGATTGGAGATAGGAGATGTGCTTGTTAATCACATACTTTGGTGTGAATTTTGAATTTTAAAATTTATAAGTTACCTTTTGTATATCATTGCATTTTGTTTCAAATTATTTGGCTTTTAACTTTGTTGATGGATTTTTTCTTTTTCCTCTTCAATACAAATTTAGAAAACCAAACATGGGTGCTAAATATGACTTTAATTTGAATACATGAGACTTGATTACTAAGAAAGATAAATTTAAAGAGAATGGGGCCTAATAGTCTCATAAATCTAGGTGAAATAAAAGTTATATCTTGACTTTGACCTTGTTTTATCCAATGTGGAGTGAAAGGATAGGAAATCAAGAGGAATGACACATGGAACAATTTGAATTAATTCAAATCATAAAAAAATGTGACCAAGGGTTAAAATAGGATACAATGATAGTAAAGTGTGATTCCCTATCATAATAATGAGGGAAATGGATGAAAACATGCTATCATATATTATTGTGCAAATTTCCTCTATCAAAAGAAGTAAAAGCTAAAGCTGAGAACAAGGATCAAAACTCATAATTATTTTAAAACACATTCTAGAAAAGTAATGACAAGATGGTAATTTTATGAGGAATGCTAGGTTCTATCCATGGTCTCACACTACAATCATAAAAGAGAAACCCATGAGGGTGCCAAAAAGCTTGGGAAAAATAAATGAGAAAATATGGTATTTTGTGAGGAAGACCAGGTCCTATCTATGGTTTTACAATACAAATCACAAAAGAGAAACCCAAGGGGTGAAAAAAATGTGTAAAAATTATGAAAATAAAAAAACTATGGTACATGATGAGGAAGACTAGGTCCTATCCATGGTTTTACAATGCAACTCATGAAAAAGTGGAAACTAAAAGACCAAAAAAAGGACTAAAGGTTTCTAAAAAGAGAGAAAACTACTATAGAGGCAGAGAACCATGTAACTTATAGAAAAGTGTTAGATAGATAGAATATATATAAAGCATGAAAAATAATGAAAGGATTAAGGCAAAATACTTTTTGAAAAATTGTACATTGGTGGGCTCTTTGAAAACATGGCCTTCATTGGTTTGAAGGAATTAGGTACTTAGACCAAGAATATCATTGACTAAATAGGGGTCCCACTATTTTTGTGCATATTTACCTTCTTTATCATGAGTGTAGTCTAATTTAAGGATAAGATCACCAACATTAAATGTGTAAACTCTAACACATTTGTTAGGTTATTTTTTAATACATGCCTTGTATTATTGATTATGTTGCAAAGTAGAAAGATGATGTTCATCAAGGAAATAAAGGACATGAAAGTGAGAATTATGTAATTATTCATTGGGAATGATACCATGAAGAGATATACAAAGAGATGGAATATTTACTTCCAATGAGAGAATTGAATCAAAAACATAAACTAGGGAGAATGGCATTACCCCAATGGTAGTATGCATGCTAGTCTAAAAGGCCCAAAGCACAGGATATAGGTAAATGTACAAATCATGTGGGTTTCATGAATTATATTTTGGATAATTTTGTTAAAGATATTTTTTAGTGGCCTCAGATTGGCCATTGAATTTTAGATGATAAGGTGTGGAAAATTTGTGATTATTCTTGAATTTAGCATAAAGTTATTTAACATCCTTATTTTTGAAGTTACCACCATTATCTAAATTGATAGTATGGGGAACACAAAAGTGATAAATTATTTGATTAATAATGAATTTTGTGATGGTGTTACGAGTGACATGGATAAGGGACATGGCTTTAACCCATTTAATAGATTTTTTGGTAGCTATGATGATAAAAAAAATTAATGTCCTGAGAGCAAGGTAATTTATCAATGAGATCTAATCCCCACATGGAGAATGACTAAGGAGATTCAATAGTTTGAAGCTCATCTGGAGGTGAATAAATTTGATCATCATGAAGTTGACAAGGAGTACACTTTTTAGCATATTCAATTACATCCTATTCAAGAGTAGGCCAAAAATATCCCATACGTAGGCATTTATAGGCTATAGCATGTCCACTACAATGATCTCCATAAATGCCCCCATGTACTTCAAGAAGAGGAGGGACCACAAATTAAATAACATAATAGAGCAAGGTACCTTCATCATTGTAATAATTAAGGATGTTGTATCTAAATACATACTTAAAAGCTTATTTATGAATGCATGTTTTTTCATGCGAGTATATGTTAGGAGGGTAAGTTTGGTATTCCAAGAATTGAATAATGTCTTTATACCATGGGATTTGTGAAATGGTGATAGCCTAGATGTGGTAGATAAGTAAAACTAGTGGTTGAGTATATGACAAATATTTTATTATTTGTATAAGAAAAGTGCAGTAAAAAATAACATGGTATTGATGCAAGAGATAAGCTGAAGAGGCTAGGGAATAAGTAATGGAATTTTGATCTCTAAGGATAGGTTGAATAGTGAAAGAGATGAAATCCTTAGTGAGATTGGTTGCAATTTGATGATATGTAACAAGATTTTAGCATTTTCATTGGTAATAACCATTGACTTGGAGACAAATAAGTTTATAATAACCTAAATCATGTAGGTATTGAATGTCTAAATAAATATCATCTCTTATGCCTAAGATTAGAGATCCATATTCATCCATATTGTTGGTGACATCAAATATGAAGCAAAAGGATAAAATTATGATTTTTACAAGAGGAATTTTAAGAATGAAACATGCCCAAGCTTTGTGAAGGCATTTAGAACAATCAAATTGAAGGGTCCAAGTATCCTCATGCAAGTTGACTTTAATTTTGGGAAGATCTTCTATAACTACTTTTGGTTTAGTAATATCAGAGGGAACAACAAAGTCATGAAAGTTAATTTCTTCAGTATTACTGGTAAAGTTATGAAAGTAATATTTGAGAGAAATATATTGATTAATACCTTCAATATATAGAATATTGTCATCTAGAAGACTATCTTGAAGGTGACTGGTAACTATCTTAGGAGTTATGACAAGTGGATCATCTATGACTTATCCTTTGATAGACTTTTAAGGTACAATTACATTACAAAAATCAAATTCCATAAGAGGTATCATCTTTTTTCCAATTCTATCTCCAAGAACAAAGACTTTGGAGAAGAAATGATGAAGGGAGTTAGAAGAATGATTACATAAGTGGTCTGGTATAACACGTAATTTTGAAGCATTTCAACTATAAAATAAATGGTAAGGCAATCAAATTTTACTTTGGTATAATGTTTCTAATAATAAATGAGGTTGTATCTAATATAATAAATCAAATACTTTCTTCTATTATCCTCTTATTGTGAAAACATGGCCCCAACTGATGTAGGTGTGGAAGAACTATATAAGATCAAGGGTTGATCATTGGAAGGAGGATTAAGTGTAGGTAGGTCATGTAATGACTCTTTCATGTCCTCAAAATATTTTTTACAAGGGTCTATCCATTCTAATAAATTACATTTATTAATAAGGGAATTGTAAAAGTGGATGTGACAAGCCATTTTGGGGATGAATTATCTAATTGCCCCAAGTTTGCTTAAGTATGAATGTTGGGAATGGAATAAGGAATGGGCATGTTTATGATAGCACTAATCTTATCAAGGTCAACATCGATGTCATGGAGAGATACTAGATATATTAATAATTTTCTAGATGTGACACCAAAGACACATTGTGAAGGATTTAATATGACTCAGTATAAAATATGGTGGTTAAAGATGATAACAAGATTTGAGAGATGATTTTTATGACTTTTGGACTTAGAAATGAGATTATCCACATAGGTTTCAATAATTTTATATATAAGATCATGAAATATATGAGTCATTTCTCATTAGTAAGTGGCTCTATCAATTTTTAGGCCAAAGGGCATTTTAATATAGAAATAGGTGCCCCATTCTATGGTGAAAGTGGTCTTATGTTGGTCTTCAAGGGTAATGTGAATATAATTATAGCCTGATAAGCCATCCATAAGAGAGAACATTTTGTAACTAGCTATGGAATCAATAATGGAATCTATCGAAGGTAAAGGGAAGTTGTCCATGGGACAAGCAAGGTTAAGATAATGGAAATTAATACAAATTTCAATGACCATAATGACCTTGTTTTGAATGGGAACAATGTTATAAACCCATTTATAATAGTCCATTGGTTCGATAAATTTAACATCAAGTAATTTAACAGTTTCCTTATGACATAAGGTGAATACGTTAGGTGGAAATTTCCTTTGATTTTATGCACTATCTTGACATCAGGATGAGTAATGAAGTTATGAAAAATAATGATAGGGTCAATACTTGGAATATCCTTATATAACCAAGATAAAATATCATGATATCTATCAAAGAATAAGCTACAATTATCTTGTTTGGGTAATTTAGATTTCATGAGAAACTGTAATTGGTTGAGGGTAGGATGGAGTATCAACCTCAATGTGAGTGGTTTCTCTGGTAAGCATGGAATTATCATCTTAGAAATGATATGGTGCATTGGGTAAATAATAAATTAGATTAGCTTTGGTATCAATGATATCAATGAATTTTTTCAAATAAGGGGTCTTGGTTTCAAAATTCCCAAGTTTATGATGTTTTCAGGGATGTTGAGGTTCTTTTGCATGAATTAATTCAATAATAGCATTGTTACTAAGCATGGTGAGAAGAGGACCATAATACTCAACATCTATTTTAAAATTGAAAATTTGATTACCATGGTGATCATACTTAGAATTTAACTAATGGGCATCCATTTCCTTGGCATCTAGTGTAATCTTAGGAGTAGAAGAGGTAGATGGATCAGAAAGGATTGGAGTGTCATTGGTTTTGATGATAGGAAAAGGATAAGATGCAATGATGGGATCTATAGGTGGTAAAGGAGATGCATTAATTTTTAGAGGTTTAGAAGGTATAATTTTCTCTAATACCCAAAAACTATAAAGAAGTGAAGAATTGGTAGGAGGCACATAATCTTCAAGATTAAAGTCATGATCCATAAAAATGGTATGGACATCCTAGTTAAAAGTATGTATTTGGGATAATTTTTTTTAATAATGATGGACACCAAGGTCTTGATATTGAGTTTGGGCCATTATGTAATTATCATCGTATGTTAGAGAGATTTTACATGCTTGATAGTTTAGGGGAGTTTCAAAAGGTGAAATCCAAATACTAATGAATGTACATAGAGACATGATGAGAGGATCTTGAAATAATTTGGCCACTCTAAAATCATTTAAAGTGAAGGCATATTTAGGTAAATAATGCTCTTAAGCATTGCATGGAGGGTAAAATTAGTGATCTCATCAATAAGAGGAATAATATGATCCTAAGGTAATAAACAAGGAGGAAGCCACTTTGAAATATATGGAGTTAGCCTTGTAGTATTGCAAGTATGTTGTAAATCATTAGATTCATCATCATCTGAATCAACAAGAGTGATTTGTACATTAGGATTAATTTTGATGTAATCATATAAAGGAGAAATATTGATCTTTATAATGGTAGGAATATGATACTAAGATTTGGGATAGTACTTTGAATACTCTAAGGATTGGGATCAGCCTCATGCTTATATCATTTTCCATTTTGTAAGAATTCAATTCATAGACTACTAGAAGAAGAAATAGCCTTCATTCTATGAGTCCATGGGTGAACAAGGAGAATGTTATATGATAAGGGTAAATCAAGGACCATTACCTTTGTTTGAATGATCTTAGGTCCAATTGTTAATTGAATCTAATTACAACCAAGTGGATTTTGATTAGTCTTATCAAAACCATGACAAGTAAGACATGTTTGCTTGAGATGATCTTTGTTATAACTAAGTTGTTGGATAAGCCAAAACACTATCACATTAATACCAGATCCTTCATCAACTAGAACTTTATGGATAATGGTAGTATTAATGGTTATTTTAATAAAAAGTGGAGGATTGTCAGCATGAAAAATATTTTCATCATTCATCATGTCCTCTTCAATAAATTTAATAGAAGGCATGGAATAAGGAGACATGATTTCAATAGTATGTACATTGGTAGGTTGAGTTTCAATAGAAAGTGGTTATTCATTGATAGAGGATAGATATTAAATTTCTTTTAATTTTTTTATAAGGAACTTGCAATGATAGGGGAAGTACAAACCAACTCAATGAGTTGAAAGTTACAAGGCATAGAGTTAAATTATTCAATAAAGTTCCAATGATATTTAGAAGAAGAACTAGTATGAAGTTTAGGACGTAAAGTAGAAATTGAAGGAATAGATGTGGTTCTTCATGTGATTCTAAAGATAGATTTGTGGTTGTAGTATCCTTGAAAATTTGTTCTTATAATGATGGATTCTTAAGTTTGGAAACATGATCTTCTTGAGATGGCTTGCGATGATAGTTGACCTTGGCAATGTTAACATATTAGGAATTGTTATAAATTGATCATAATCAACATAAATGACATAAAAATCCTTGTTATTTCATTTACTATTTGAAAAATATTTTTGGTTATTTGAGGTATAGGATTTAGAAACCTATAATTTTTTAGAAGTAGTGGTGTACTCTTGATGATGAAGGTTGATCATGGCTTCATGATTAAATGAATCAACAAGAATTTATGATAAAAAAATTAGTGATCCCTCTACAAGATTCACGAGAGTGACCAATGTTAGTGTGGAACCAACAAAATTAATTAGGGTCATACCACTTAGGAGGATTGTTAGGACAGGTGAAAGGTTTAGCGGGTAGTAAAAATTGTTTCATTTCTTACATAAAAAGTATTGTGTGAGAAGATGAAATGATGTCAAATTTGGTAAGTCTGGGTTTGGTTTATAGATTATTACTAATGATAGCATTGGTATATATTTGAATATATCCTTTTATGAGTTTATGACTATGTTCCAATTGCTTCATGAGAATGTCTTGATGCTTATCTTGATAAAAAGCTTCATTAAGTGTTTGGGGAGCAAAGTTTGAGCCTTATATTGAAGATGAGTCAAACTAGTTATAAAGAGCTTAAACAAGTTATGATCAGTCATGTGATGGTTGGATTTATGGGCTATTGATTTCAATATTTTGATAAATTCATGAGCATATTCAATGGGAAATTGTTTAGAGTTGATGAAGTGGCTAAGATAATTTTTGGGAAGATCATTATGTTGAAACTCTTTAACTAAAGGATTGAGCAAATATTCAAGTTACCAATTAGAATGTTGGGGTAATTGGTTGTAGAATTATAATACATCACTAGTGAATGTATTGACCAAGAGTTTAGTTGCATTGAAAGTATTAATTTGGATCCACTCTTTATAAATATTGACAAAGGATTTGAGAAATGAGGCTAGGTCTTTAGTCCTATCATACTTGATAGTTGCAGATATGTTACCAATCTCAATTGATACAATGAAAGGAGATAAAGACTCATTTTTAATGGTTTAAATCATCTTTTTATTCATTGCAGGTTTAGGAATAACATTTTTAGAGGCATCTCTAAGACTTGGAGGAATAAAATTAGGATTATCTTGAGGATGGATAGCTAGAGGTTGATTAGCCATATTAATCAAATGGTTTTGTAGTTGCATCATTTCATTGGTGTTAGAGTTTTACACTATTTTAATTTTTTGTATGACTTGGTAAATAAATTGATTTGTATGAATACCTTAGTTGGTGATCATAGGAACACTCCCAAAATTGGTAATAGGGGAGGGTTATTATAAGATGGATTATTGGTGGGATTATTGATTAAAATTGTGGTAATTGTTCCCACATTAGTTTAAAGATTTTGAAGATGAGAAGTATCTTGGTAGGTATAGAAAGGATCAAACCCATCAACTTAATCTTGAGGTGTTATTTTCACCATGTTATAGGTCATGGATGAAGGAGGGGAATAGGTGTCTCAAGAGTGATGGTTTTCTTGGGAGGAAAAGAGAGGGAAAAATGAACATCTCATATAGTATTTTAATGGATTAAATTTGTCCAAGAATATTTTGATAGGAGACTTCATGATGAATTGAGAGAAACTAAAAAAAATCTAAAAAAGAGAAACAAATAACTAGATCAATAGATAGGGAAAGTAGGAAAAGGTACAAAGTTGACTGGGTTAACCTAGTATAGAGAATAGGGTCTACAATATGTATAGAGTCAACATGGTTAACCTAGTACTAAAAATAGAGCCTGAAAAAGTATACACAGTTAACAGGGTCAACCTAGAATAGTAAATAGGAGCTAAAAATGTATACAAAGTTAACACAATTAACCTGCTATAGTAGGCAAGGGAAAAACTAGTAGTCTATAAGAGACTGTGTCAAGTGAAATGACTCTATATTGGAAAAAGAAGAAAAAAATAAAGTACTGTTGAAATCAAGAAATGAAAGGAAACACACAATATATTGGGTCAATGAGGTTGATCCAATTGAGTCACACAATACAAAACCTTGCACCAATGCTGGCTAATGCAAGTTTTTTTAATACAACATACAATTAAACACAAATCAAGAAATCAACATGGAAATTAAAAGCTAGTTGAGAGGTCATCATGAATGTTTTTAGATTCTTAAAATAATTTTAGATGTGATAGGAAGTTGGTTGTAAGAAAGAAATAAGAAAGCAATCTAAGGATGGTTTTAAGATGTTTTAAGTTGAAAGGGATCTGTATTGGCAATGGTACTAGCTTGGTATTGGGGCCTACCCCCTTACTTCACATATCATAGTGATAAGAGTGTTGGGTGGTTAGCCAATATATACCATTAACCATGTGTTTATACTATGCCAAAAAACCAATTCAACTTCCCTTTTGGTGATGAAATCTAAGTAGGTATGCCTTAGACAATTGTTAAAATGCATTTCAAGATTTTATCATTTGGTAGTGTGTTCATAAAGAGAAAATAACATAACTAAATGGTATATTGAAAAACCACCTAATTAGACTATGTGATCTATTCTAAGCATGAAAGTAATAAGAAATGAAAGTGTGACCTAATTACTTACATATATATGTTAATTCCAACTTTGAAACATAATATAGTGTCGATTCAGATGATAATGTATGCAGAGATTACAAAATAGAGTCAAAAATGTTGATTCTATACTATAAAAGTAAGGGTCTAAAAAAGAACTACATTGACAGTGTCAACCTAGTTTTCTTGATATAATATAGAATATAGAACTATATCGATAAGTTTGACCTAGTTGACTATATAGGGGTAGTTTTAAATATAACATAATATGAAAAATATAACTGTAATGAATAACAAAAATGATAGACAAGGATTAGAAAAAACATTGGTGGGTTAGAGTATGTAGAAGAAAATAAAATTATTGGTGAAGTACCTTGATTTATACTTGCAAATTCTACCAATCATGTCAACTAGGTTGACCTAGCTTTATAGTTCCTTATTTGTTGAAAACCTATAAAATGTATTATATTGACATGGTCAACCTAGTATGTTTATTAAAAGTCTAAAAATGTATAAAGTTAACTAGGTTGACCTAATAACATAATCTAGAAGTCTAAAAGTGTACTATGTCAATAGAGTTGACCTACTAGCCTGTACTTGATAAACCTGAACAAATAGAATATACTCATATTGATGTGATTATGTGTTAAAACTATGCACAAAAGTTAGAGATGAATTGATATTGTTAAACTAGTACCACAAATTTATAAAAATAAAATGAAAAAATAATGAAAAACATTAAATAAAACCTATAAGGGTTAGATTCACATAGGGTTTGCCAAAATGTATGCAATAAGAAATGCATCATATCTATAAATAAATTTTAACTCAGAGAAGATAGATCATACCATACACTTTTGATTGGGGACACATTAGATAATCAGGAACATGACCAATATGGAGATTCACTAGAACCTATTAGGGGATGTATTACCATAATACACTATAATAGGGAGGGTTCCAAAGTCTCTAGTCAAGCACAATCATGCAATAAACCTAAGGGATTCCTATGTTTTATATCTCACTAAACTAATAATAAATAAATTAAAAGTTTAATATAGTGCTCACCACAGCTTGCAGTACAAACTGGGGGTTAGTAAAAAAAACATGTATAGGAGACTCTCAATTAATCTATGTATGAGCAAGACCCTAATACGTGGAATAATAAGAGTAAAATTATTTGAAGCAAATACTTATGTTACTTCAATCTACTAAAGAGAGGAGAAAAGTTATAAAATACTTACTTGAATGAGGAAGCCATTGAGACTTAATCTCTCCCTCAACCAAATGGGCTTTTCAAGATGTTTTTGTGGTTTTCAAGGATAACTAAGAAATTAAAAAGAATCCACGACTTCTCCAAAATAATAGATTCTCCAAGTATAAACCCTAAGTTAAGACTCTTCAAGTAGAATGGTGGAAGAGTAGATTGTAAAGAAGCACAAGTGAATAATAAATATTGATTGATTCGTTAATAATGATGAAATAATTTTGTATATGTAGGTGGGTTTAACCCTAAGAATTTACAAAAAAATTGGCTGATAGCATTGACCCAATCAACCTAGTACAATTAAGGACAAAAATTCACTAGATCATGGGCTAGGTCGACCAAGAGCTGACCTAGACCCTAACTAAATTTCACCCAAAACTGTACAGGGTCAACCTAATTGACCTAGTATAATAAACTATCAAAAAGGGCATAAGGTGAGGAAAATAAGAATGTAAAGTGGGAAAAGACAGGAATATTATGTAAAATAAGGAGTAATAGCTTAGGTAATGGTTTTCAGGAGTTGGTTGGATTGGTAACAAGTGCCAATAAGGGATAATAATATTTCAAATCATCAATGGTCTACCCACCCATTTCTTGATGCACCCTTTAAGGAATTCACTAAAATAGATTGAGTCTTGATGATTTCTTGCAAGATTTAAAGCATCAATAATTGATAGAGTTAAAAATATTATGTATATACACCTTATACCAATTGACCAAGTTCATGTCTAAAGTCAAATGTATAGTGTTTGCTAAAGTTTTTTAGATTTGTTAGATTAAATATCACCTTGTTTATTATTCTATATTTTGTTCTTATTTTTCTAAAATACCCAGTACATGCCTATTTTAAGCCTAGGTTTTGATGTCATGTTAGGCTAAAATACCTAGCAACTTTTGTTTTCTTAGATTAGACCTATTTGGAACACTTTAGACCTAGAGTTAGCATTATGGTTTTAGTTAACTGACTTGACCTCCTATGTAATACATTTAATGTTAGACATATGATGTTAGAATAATTTATACCAAGTTTTAACATAGGACATATTGGAGATATAGCTCCCCTAGACCAATTTAGACCAAGTTCAATTTGTTTATCCTTTACACAATGTTTTTTAGAGTTTATAGAAATATAGGCCTTTTTTAGAGAATTCATCATTAATGTGGATATGTCTAATTACACTTATGGTGGAGCCATGTATAATACAAGTTATGATATAATGGCCACACAAATTGACTTTGTTTGAGACCCTTATGGTGAAGAAGTAGTCTATGAGATGTATTTATATTGTCCTAATAATACTCAATATAGTGAGAAAATCTAAGCATCCAATTTTGTGGTACCTTATTTAGGTTGGTTGACTTACAATCTTCATCCTCTCACCACTCATAGCTCTGATCCTCCATCTATACCATTAACCCTCCTTTAGATTGTGCAAGCAACTAATCTCCACAACATCCAAGGATTACCATACCAAGACCTCATCCTTTGGCATGTGTGAGAAATCAAGATTTGTAATGTCATACAATTTCTATTCCAAGATATCATCATTTGGATTATGTGAGCAATAAAGCTCTAAAACTCCCTACCGTTACCATTTCAAGACCTCATATTTTGGCTCAAAATTTCAACCATGCTTTGAAATACCATACCATTACCATTCCTAACCATTTCATATGTGGTAAATCGTTATCCCCACCAAGTTTTATAATCATGACTTAATGGGTCATATTTACTATCTAGGCTGTAAAATAACCTTTATTAAGCCTATCATTATCCAACCAGTAGTCATTATTCATATATTTCTAAATATTCTCCACTTTATAAAACCCATACCAATCATCTAACCAAAACTTAACCAATCAAAACCTCTTCAACTAATCCAATCATTCAAAGATCAACATATGTTCAAAATTGGCATTTTGTAATTGATAGTAAACCAAGGCCAAGAGAACCAACAAATTTGAGATGTTTTTTGTTGAAAGACCCATTTTTTATGAGTAAACCTATGATGAATCACCTTTTTATCCTTTATCCATTATCAATAAATCTCATTGTGGTAAGCCAGTCTTGGCTGAGTCACTTCTTAATGATTATAAATACATTTGGGAAAATAAGTATCTTGATCATATACCTATTTTTAAAGAGCCTCCCCTTGATAAGCCAATCTTTGAGGAGTTATCTCTTGACCTTTTTCTAATCATTGAGGAGTCTAACTTTGACAAAATAGTCTCTATGGAGTCCATCATGCCATCACAGGTTATTACTTATCTAAAACCAAACATTAAACAATGACATCATTATATCAGTGTCCACACTAGATTAAGAATCAACATTTAATTCAGGTTATATTATTCAACTAACATTAGATTTAGTATTAAAATTAGAATCACCATTAGTATCAACATCATATTTAGAGTCCCTTAATTCCAACTCATATTTAGAATCATAATATGTTCATGGTTGTTACAATATTGGTTATGTATGCTTTGTAGATCAATTTGAATATATTTATGATCCTTTCATAGTTTTTGAGGATGATTACTTCAAATTAGACAAAATTTATCCTATTATCTTCTATGAGGATTGTGTTAACCTTTTCCATTTCATTATTATTCCACATGCCATTACCACGAACCAACCTATCCATTTTATTAACATTCCACCTCTTGTAAGTGTTGATTGGGACTGATAGAATCATACCTTATGGAAATACATTCATGGTGACATATCAGTTGAATAATATTAGGAAGGTTAAGGCCAAATTCATGTAGAAGAATAAAAATATCCTAGTGAGACCTTTTTGGAGGTGCTAAAGGACAATCAAATTTCAAAATCAACATCTCCAATTGAAACCTTTTTCAAGGTGCTAAAAGAAAATAAAAGTCAAATGCCAATGTTCTTTAGTTAAACATTCTTAGATGTGTTATGGGACAATCATGACAACTTCATTGGTGAAAACCTCATTGAGGTACCAATAGCTGAACAAAATAGCTCTTCACTACTTGATGAAGACATTATCAAAGAACACATCATTATAGATTTTGATCTATAGCATAATTAGATGGTAAATACTCTGAAGACAAAAAAAAATAAAAAAAATTAATGGTCCTATTGAAAGTATATTCAAAATTCTTCAACCTTGCCACAACCAAAATTATGTTGAATCTAAAATAAATAACATTGTGTGCACCTAAAAAACTTGATCTTCATTTGTTGCATAATCATTCTACATTCCATTATCATCCACCATTACATCACCAAATCAAACCTATCATTCACTATTTATTTATATTTACCATCCCTAGTCACACTTTCCTTTATAGAGGATATAAATATATCTTGTCTTAAATATTGGAGGAAATAGAATCAATGACCAACAAAGATCACAATAATATGTTTGGCATCAAATATGTAGCAAGATCTTGATAGAGTAGTTATTCAAAAGAGGTGTGAGATAGTAATTTACATGATTGAATATTATAATTATATCACATGTTGATTAAGATGTTTATCTCTACATCAAAAGGAATAACATAACTTCTTACCTAGCTAAAATCATAAAACCATACCTATACCTTGCCAAAAAAAAACCTTTTTAATTTTTCATATAGCTTGAAAAAAATCATTTACCTTTCCATTTTCATTTACCATTACATTACCATTGTTCCATACCCTACCATCTACCTTACCTTACCACTTGGGGGAAACCCTCTTACCATTTTGTCCATTCTTCATACAATCATCATCCTAAACAATACCCTATGCCATTCTACAATGTCATCCCTATTAGACCAAGGCTCATTTTTATCTATCCTACCCAAGCCTATTTTTATCATGTTTCCTTTGGTTCTTATTTCACCTTCCATGATGGTATTCTGATCTATTTTTAATATTTTTATAATTCTATGTTTAAATGATAGTCTATTAAAGTAGTGTGATAATGGATCTAGCAAGTTATCTTTCATTTATGATTGACTAGTGCCATAGATTATAACCTCCTATGGGTAAATCCATGTAAAACCTTATGTTACTAGTTATAACCACCTTTGGGAAAATTAGTATCATAAACCTATACCTATGTTTCTTAATTATAATAAGCTATGGTCAAATTAGGAAAAACACCTTTTACCATGCATTATTACATCACCTTATTATTACTATTCTCATTTTCTTGGTCATTTGCCTAAATTTGAGAAATTTTTGTTATCAAGTCATATTTCACCACCTTTTATGTTGGAAAAATTAATATGAACTGAGGTCTTAATTGGAATATGTAGGATATGCTTGATTCACATTGAGGTTAGCTTAATCCCTATTTTCCATATGCTCTCGCTATTTTATGAGTATCCTAATCCAATGTTATCAATATTTTTTTATTGGTATCTTGTTAATCTCTAACAAAATAAGATACCTTAAAATTCCAAAAAAAAAAAAAAAAAATTAAATCCAATAACAATCGTCATTTTTAAGCCTAGTTACTCATTCTCGATCTACCCTACGAGGGAAATCCATTATTACGATGATTTCTTTTTCTTTTACATTTAGTATTTTATGCTTGTTTTTTTTCTTATTAATTTTTATGTTTTCTTGCGTATTTGTTTACTTTCATTATTGTGCCTCGACTCAGTCTATATGTGTTCATAAGGTGATTCTTTGCACACTATTCTTGATTTTATCTAAATTCATATATCAACATTATCATCATGGTTATTATCATTGGTTTATTATTTTTAAAATTTTATTATATTAGGAGTTAACACTTATGCATATTTTAGAATAGTTCTCATGGTGTTTTATCATGAGGCATATCATCACATGCTATAATAAAAATCATCTCAAGAATTCTTACAAGCAATGGATCCATAAAAAATTATCCTTAGTGAACTTGGAAAATCCTCCTACCCTCCTTTATCAAATCAACCCCTTCACCATTCTATTTATATTAATGCTAATAATTATGAACATATCTGCATTAATAAATACAACTAAATCATTTACATTGATCAATTATTATTATTTTATTCATATCTTTCATCACTTTACATATCCTTGTATGCTTAGTTATTTGTGCTTTCTTTTGTCATTAGACCATCACATCTACATTTGTGCACACTCATATTTAATCTATGAAACAAGCTATATCCTTAAGTTATGCTTTCCAATCTACCCTACTGGGGAATAATAAAAAACATTTTTTATTATAGGTCATCTTAATGATTATAACCACCTCAAGGAAAAAAAATATTTTTAATCATCATCCCTAATTGCGTCATATGTTGTTTCCACTAATTATAACCACTTTTAGTGAAATTAGTGTCTCAATCATTGTTATTGATTATAACTTCCTTTGAGCAAATCAATACTTTTTAAATCAATTCATCAAAGCATTTTCTCAAATGGATTAATCTCACCCATGGGTTAAATTTATTATTATTCTTTCTTCTTTTTCAATAACCATCCAACAAATGTATGTGTTGACCACTCCCTCAAGGGGGCATCATTATAGGCTTCCCAAACTTTGTTTGGATCTTTTTCTTCAATCATTATATATTTTTTTATCCTGTTTCATTATTTGAGAAGAGATTATTGTGCCTATATCTTGAAACATCTTCCAAAACAAGGTAAAACTATAAACACCTAAAAAATAAAACAACTTGCCTTCGACCAGATACAGATTGATTCCTACAAACTTTTGCAAATTAAGCCTAATAATCATTGAATGTCCCAAATTTTATTATGCATCATTCATCAATTCTTGAATAATGTTGAGATATCCTTAATTTGGGTATTATATCATATGCAACAATAACCTCTCACATATTCATCCCTAATTGCCTTATAGAATCATAACTGTCAATTTGGCCTATGGACCTATTAAGTTGGGCACATGAACTTCTTCAAAGATCTAAATGGCTAATCATAATTAATTAATAAGTTAAACCAAATTAAATACCTATTTGAATTATCCTTATGAAATTAATAAATAACTAATAAAGGAAGTTCAAAAATGAAAATATCCTAGCCTATCATCATGGCCTTTGTGAGTTGACAAGCTCTTTGGAAATATCCTAAAATATCTCATTTTGGAATCCATGCCTATTCATTGAAAATAATTATTACTTGAAAAATATTAACTCTATTAGGTTTATATTTGAGTCACCTAGGTTAGGTTTTAACCCATTGAAATACTTAACTCCACCTTGACTTACCTTAGGTTGAGGTTAGTTCCTAAGCCTATAAATATAATGCCTTGCCTATTGAATTTTAGGCTATTTTGTAGTGCCAAGTTATCATGCACAAATGACTTCAATGATTTGAGAAGAGTAGTGTTATATTGAAAAAATGCCTAAAAAGTATTGTTATAACTCCAAAATATTGAGCTTAGAAATATCAATCCACATCAAATTCAATGGTGAGAAGGAGATAAGGATCCAACAAGATTAATTTTCCAAAGACTCTTTTATGCACAAGCCAAGAAATCCACTCAAAAATATATTTAGAACTCCCAAGGAAGGTAAAGGATTCATTGTCTTTTGTATTTTATTTATGTTTTCATTTACCTTTTGTTAACTAAGCTCACCCCTAAGATATAGGATTTTAAGTGTTAGTGTTAGTGTGTTTCTTTAAGTTTTTGTGTTATTTTAATTTTTCCTTTTGTTTTTTTAGAGGGACCATCCATAAAATGTATGTGTCAACCACTCCCTTGAAGGGGAATCATTATAGGATTCCCAAACATTGTTTGGATATTTTTGTTTAATCATTATCATCTTTTTGTCCCATTTAATTATTTGAGAAGACATTACTATTCCTATAGCTTGCAACATATTTACAAATAGGGGCAAATTATAGACACCTAAAACTAACCATAACTGGCCTTTAACTAGACTTTAGATTGATAGCTACCAACTATTAAAAATTAAGCCTAGGAATCATTGAACATCCCAAATTTTCTTGAACATCATTCATCAATTATTGAAATCATGTTTAGACATCCCTAACTAGGGTATTCTATTGTATTTAATAATAACCTCTCACATATTCATCCCTAATTGCCTTACAACATCACAACTATAAATTTGGCATATGGACCTATTAAATGGGGCAAATGAAAAAATATGAAATCTTTAAAGAGATAAATGGATAATCAAAATTAATTAATAAGTTAAACCAAATGAAATTCCTAGTTGAACTATCCTTATGCATTTAATGAATAACTAAAAAATGAAATTCAAAAATGTAAATATACTAGACTTTCATCATGACCTTTGTGATTTATAAATATCTTTGGAAATATCCTAAAATATCTCATTTCTTAAGCCATGGCTATTCATTGAAAATCATTATTAATTGACAACTATTAACTCTATTGGGGTTATATTTGACTCACCTAGTTTAGGTTTGAACCCATTCCAAGCCTTAACTCCACCTTGACTTACCCTGGGTTGAGGTTAAGTTATAATCCTATAAATAAAATGCCTTGCCTATTAAATTTTAACCTATTTTCTAGTCCAAAGTTATCATGCACAAATTACTTCAAATCTTTGATAAGAGTAATGTTATAATGCAAAAAATCATATTAATTAGAGTTATGATTCCAAAATATTGAAACAAAAAACATAAATACACATCAAATCCAATGGTGTAAATGAGGGAAGGAACCAAAAAGCTTCATTTTCCAAAGACTCTTTGATGCACAAGCTGATCAAGCCACTCAACATGAATTTGGAGCTCGTAAGGAAGGTAAAGGATTCATTATATTTTGAATTTTATTTGTTATTTCCTTTTTATTTTATTAACTAATCTTATCCCTAAGATATAGGATTTTAAGTGTTAATGTTAGCATGTTTTTTTGAGTTTTTGTGTTAATTTCATTCTTCTTTTTGTTACTTTTCAAGGGACCATCCATCAAATGTATATGTCGACTACTCCCTAAAGAGGGCATCATTATAGGCTTCCAAAACATTTTTTGGATATTTTTATTCCATAATTATCCTATTTTCAATTCATTTCATTATTTTAGAAGACATTATTATGCCTATAGATTGAAACATCTTCACAAATAGGGGTAAACTGTAGACATTTAAAATTGGCCACAACTAGCCTTTGGCTGGACTTCAGATCGATTCCTACCAACTATTATAGATTAATCCTAGGAATCATTTAACATCCTAAATTTTATTACACATCATTAATCAATACTTGAAATCATGTTGAGACATCCCTAATTTGGGTATTATATTGTATGCAATAATAACCTCTCACGTATTCATCCCTAATCACCTTATGGTATCACAGCTATCAATTTGGCCTATGGACATATTAAATGGGGAACATGAAAAAATATAAAATATTGAATTAGATAAATGTCTAATCATAATTAAATAAAAAGATAAACCAAATTCAATGCCTAGTTGAATTATCCTTTTGAAATTATTGAATAACTAAAAATGAAATTCAAAAATGCAAACATAATAGCCTTTCATCATGACCTTTATGATTTTTCAAGCTCTTTGGAAATATCCTAAAATATATCATTTTTAAATCCATGATTGTTCATTTAAAATCATTATTACTTGACAAATATTAACTCTACTGGGGTTATATTTGACTCACCTAGATTAGGTTTTAACCCATTCTAAGCCTTAACTCTACCTTGAATCATCTTGGGTTGAGGTTATTTCCTAAGCATATAAATAAAATTCCTTTAATTTTTAATTTTAAGATATTTTTTGGTGTAAATATATCATGTAAAATAGAACTAAAAGCTTTGAGAAGAGTAGTGTTATAATGCAAAAATTCCTAGCATGTATTGTTAAAATTCCAAAATCTTGAGCCATCAACTCCATTGGTGCCAAGGAGATAAGGAGACAAAAATATTAATTTAAAAAATATTATTTCATGTACAAGACAATAAATACACTCAAAAATTCATTTGTAACTCCAAAGGAAGGTACAAGATTCATTGTCTTCTGCATTTTACTTGTGAATTCATTTGTATTTTGTTAACTAAGTTCATTCCTAAGATCTAGGCTTGTAAGTGTTAGTGTTAGTTTGTTTATTTGAGTTTTTATTGCTTAAAATAACATGACACCAACCTCAATTATTGTATTCCTATGATCAAAGTATCACTATGTTCATATCAATAGGATATCCTATCTCTTCCTTTTGGTGTTTCACCACTTTCACTTTTATGAATATTTATAACTATATACCCCTCCAAGATTTCCATTAAATGTAGGTAGATTAGGTATGATAACATTTGTTTATGAAACATAACAAACTTATTTTTTAGGTTATTAAAAGGGTAAATACCACAATGAATAAAAATCCCATAATATGGTTGATATGTGGTAAACTTATAGTTATAAATTTTATACCATTAACATGAATTATGTTAGAGAGCCATTCAAAATAATCTATAATATTATAAACTTAATATCAATGGTATTTAATTTTATTTGTGATAATGTTTGGATACTTCCTTATGGAATTATTTTTTATTTTCATTGACCATATATCTATTGGTATAAGTAACCATATTTTGAACAATAATAATAGGGTTAAAGATATAAATTTCATAATATGACCAAGTAAACTATATATGATAATTACTAAGGAAAATGCTATGTTTATCTTATTATTCACCATGGAGAATATAAAAGATAAGTGCATAACATGGATCACTAGGTGTCTTATGTTTTCCTCCATAGTCCCTTCAATAATAATTGAATTTCCATCTTTGAAGAAATATGTTGTAGGTATAACGTATATATAGTGTCACTTTTTAGATCGACACTACTAACTTTTTAGTGGAAATAAGTATTATTCTCAAAATTTCCATGATTATGATGTTGTAAAATAATTTGAGGTTCCCTTGCATGAAGGAGATCTAAGATTGATTCATCACTTGGACATGTGGGTAAAGGACCATAATATTTTACATTAACATCAAGATTAAAATGTTTATTACCTTTTCCATCATATTTTATTTCAATATATTATATTAGTACCCTTGAATTTTAAGTTAATTTATATATTTTTAGGAGTTTTTTAAACTTTTGGTTAGCATAATAAGTTAGAACAATGAAATTAGGATATTTTTATGTGTTTAACTTCATCAACTAGGTTAACGTAGTCTAAATATTTTTATTATAAACTTCATCATCTAAGGTCAACATTATTGATTATGTTTTGAACTTAATATTATTATTTGATGAAGTTAGAATTGGGTATCTGAATCCAAACGTAATTGGCCTAGATGATGATGATATAATTATCAAAATGAAACTGCACATCATTTAGTGGGTTAAAGATGTTAATTTTTTTGTAAATTATAAGTTATTTTTTAAAGTGAATTTTGATAGGGTTTGTAGGAAAAGTTTTAAATATTATGAGGCACTTACTTAGACTTTTCCAAGGGTTGATTAGTGAGAGGTACATAAAATTATATGTCACCATATACTTATTCATCACTTAAATAAAATTAGGGATCAAGTATTTAATAAATGTGTACTATGTTGATAACTTATTTAAAATATTGAGTTTTAGTGAGGCTATTTTAATAATTAAGCACATCTAAGTATCTCACTTAAAATTTTAATATGATATAGTCTTCACCATAATATCATGAAATTATGTATTATTTATTAAGGTATTATGGATTTACATGGAAATGTCCCTAATGAAACACTAATTGTACTTAATATCAAGGATATAGTATTAGTGGTTATTTTAATAGTTTAGTTTTACCATTTTCATTTAATTAAAATAAATATTTATCATATGAATTTATTTCCACAATAAAAGGGAGTGGGTTGTCAATTTTCATCAATTAATGCAAGGGGTATATCTCTTGGTAGAGATGGAGGAAGGAAATTAAAAATTATATTGTAAATATTTTATATCTTATCAGGTTAATCATAATTAAACTCTATAATATGGACATGAAAATCAAGATGCATATTGATGAACTTAGGTAATGAAGTGTTATTGATAGTGTCGATGGAAAGAATGAAAAATAAATTATCAAGATTTGGTAATTTGAGATCCAAATGAATTGTATTGTATTCATGTTTTTATTAGACACCATTATGGATAAACATTAGGCATTGGATATAAAATTAAAAAACTTCCCTCATGTAGTGAGTCTAAGTACAAACAAAGATTAGGTTGTAAGAACATTGAATGTCAAGAATCATGAGCTTGGTGCATAATTTTTTAGATCTACACTGAGAGGAATCCAAATGTACGTAAGAGGCTTTTGGTTGTTCTTATAAAATAAAATATAATAAAACATTATTTTATTAAGATCATTTAAGTAAAATAATAATGTTTTGATTAACAATAGAGAAATGATGTTAATTCCCAAACCATTATGCAAAACCACTTTACTCACTTGAATATCATTGATCATGAATAATGAAGAGAAGTGGATCATCACCTTGGAATAATATTTAATAATTTACCATATCCTTCATAATAAACTTTAGAGATATTTTATTATTTTATATTGATAAATTTTGTATTAGACACTTTTGAAACATCAACTTTGGATCACTTGGACATTGCATACATATTTGTATCTTGTGTACACTTTCCCTCAAATCCATCTACCCACCTATTATCTTGGTAAATGTTATATTTTACCCTAATTTTGAATAATCACTTAATATAATTAAGATATTAACTATTCTAATAATCCATGTCATAAAATATGGAAATCAAGCATATATTTAAATGTATAAGATTGGGAGTGATTTGGAATGTAACCTACTAAATATGAAAAAAAGAAAAAAATTTAAGATACTTAGTGGTTCCTTATGTTGAGTATAATTGAGATAGGTATTAGGATATAAAAAATATAGTGAGTCACTCAATGTAGGTTCTAGATATCTTTAGATGCATATATAGTAATATCTACATTAGGCTAGAAACATCAAATACTATGTTATGATTTGGATATCAACTTATTGAGCCAAGTGTATGCTTTATTCATGAAAGTTTGGATCAATAAGTGAAGCTTTCCATCAATGTCCTTCATTTTATTAAACAAATTTATGATATCCCCCCATTCAGGTTGGGATGTGGTTTTCATATACCTTATTAGTTGAATTATATCATACAACTTCTTGGTAACTCTTTGCATGTTATCCATAATTTATTTAGGATATTAGATTGTGATCCTCTCTAGTGTCCTCTAAATGGATTAATAAAAATGTATAAACATTTCCTTTATAACCCTTCTTGTAGCATCTATAAAATTTTAAGGGTCTTCTCTACACTTATTTGGGTCTGAAGGTCCCTATCTTAATTAGAGAGAAGATATATTATTTATGTTCCACCTTCTATTTAACTAGCCTCTACTACTACCAAACAAATAATTTTGTATACAAGGAATATGAAGACCCCTCCTATTTCACCTCAAAAGGTGGAAGTGAAAGAGAAATAAGCATAAGTCCATAAGGAGGGGGGAGATAAAATAATGGTCACATAAAGATCAAACCCTATCATAATTTATGATAATAATGAAGAGGATACAATATGTAAAAGTGAGGATGAATGGGTGTCAAGAACTGACACCAAAATGTCATGGTCAATTAGTGAGATAATAGAATCAGATGAAAAATATGAATGGTTGATTGAAGGTACTACTTAGTCATGAGGAACTAGGTCATTATTTGATAAATAAGGATAAGTAGGCCTTGAGGTCCACTTCTCCATATATATACATGTTAATATATTTATACTTATTCTCTTTATGTTATTTTAAGGTCAAACCATATGCATGACACCAAAAAATCCATTTCCTTCATTTAAAATTTGAGATCAATTTATGATGGGACAAATCCTACAAAATCTTTGGGAAGTGTAATAGACAAAGTTGACCCCAATCACCCTTTCTTATGATTGATTATTTCCTATGTATCCAATATTATAATGAGGTAAATCAATCCACATGTAGTTCTTCTCATTCATATAATGTGAAATTTATCTCTATTGATATATGAATACACACTACGATATATCTTTTGATACTTTAAATTATTCACTCTTGACTAGGCTTGGTGTTCTTCATAATTAGCTGATGATTACTCCTAGTGATTAATTTGTAATTTTGGAATAAAAGATAATTTTTTATTAATGAGTATTTTCTAGATGGATAATGATTTTACATTTGATTTTTATTTAAATGAATGTGTTTGGGTAATTCCTCATGATAATAACATGATAGATAGATGTGCAAACTAATAAGAATGATTTGATTTTGAAACATAAGATATTTTGTGTGAAGGACATAACTATCATAGTTGGTTTATAAAATATAGATGATAAAGATTTAATTTTATGTTATTTTTTAGGGGATAAGAACACTAATTGGATGAACTGGACATGTCTAAGTATGACATTTTATTGGTTTGGCATAGATTTAGAGAATTCCTAAGGTGACTGATAACAAATTGGAGGGATTAGGCCTATATAACATGTAAATGTAAGGGAATGGAGAATAATAGGAATATATGTGAACATAAATCATGTATGGTGAAGATAGGTAAAAAGTGACATTTCCAAATGTCTAATACCAAATTCTATTATCTAAAAATACCACCTTTTTATTCTAGTATTGAAATAAATATAAAGACTAGGATAAATAAATGAGGATAGACTTGATTGTGTAAAACGCACTTTACATGTTGGATAAGGCTCTAAATGTACAAATTTTATCCATTAAAGCTTGAAATGAAAATTTAGAGGTCAATTCCAATAGACTAAAATTTTAAATATGCACTATAATTTAAATTTTAAAAGTTTTAAGAATAAGGAAGGAATATACCTATATATGCAAACCATGTTTCCATATAAATTTATTGGATATGATGATTCCTTTTTCAAGGATTGGAGAATGGTTCCTCTTGTTGAACAATTTGATAACTAAGGATGATCAAATACAAAATTTGTATAAATATTCAATCCCATGGGTTTGGAAAATAAATTCCCCAACCCTCACTAATAGATATTAGTGCTAAGACTATTGCGAATTATTGAACCTCAATTTCACTAACTAAAATAAATAACATATATTTAATCTTGAATATAAATATGGTAAGGTGGGTTCCACATAATTGGACAGCTATAAGTAATCCAAAGGTTATTAATCATCACTAAATCTTAACATTCATGACCTCATAAAACATGAATAAATCCCCACATATGAACTTATAAATTCAAGGTTGCTTACTACTCAATACCATTGATTTGTATTTGTAAATAGTAAATTATAGTAGTGATCATTAAAAAGTGTATATATGTACATAAAACAATATCATACCTCACTCAATCTATATCAACTGATATCTAAAATAGTTTTTATTTTCATGAACTAGTATCGTGCCTCACTGAATCTGTGTTAGTTGATATAAAATATTATGCACATATATGCTAAAATATAATAAGTTGTAGCTAAAATGTATCTATATGTTAAAATTTATAATTTATTTTTATATAAATTATGTACACCTACATGTAATAGGCACTCAATTATATATTAATCTATGTTTTATATCCCTTTTCTTTTTGAAGTGCATGCATATGCATGGAATATACCACAATAACCTATATAAATGTGTGAATAATTATTTAATATATAATATAATTTGATATATAAACTAATATTAACTCTTTTAGTCCTATGATATATTAAAAAGAACCATTTTTTTACTCATGGGGCCTATGTATCTATGACACCCACCAATATTTCCCCCTTTGAGGTAATGGATGCATCCTGAAGTCACTCATCAAAATAAATATTGAATTGTATAAGTTTAGGTATAAAGATGTAATAACATGGAATCATGCCAAGATTTTGAGAATAAATCATCACAATAATATATATGTAATTAATTCATAATATAGGAGTCATGGCTAATCATTTCAAGACTTGGAACAACATGGAGGAATTACCCAAAAACATTAATGATCTCAGCAACAAAGAAAAATTATGAACTAGGCTCACTAGTTTGTATGGATATAAATGGCAAGATGCATAAGTATAATCAAGGAAACAATGATGACAAGGGAAATAGAATGGGTCATCATTATACCATCAATCCACATAACATGAAAGGTAATTTAAGTAATAATCATAGTTATTACTATCGATGAAATAAGGGGAAGGTAGTTAATTTCACTCTTAGGCTAAACATTCTACACAATGAAAGGTCCAAGATGGATAGAGTGCTAAAAATAATTGAACCTATGTTGAAAAAAATTAGAAATAAACTAGAGTTATGGAAGATTTTATAGACTAGATGCATCACTACATTCATCAACAAGATATGTGGTGTGGATAACTATCTCTTAAGGCAGTTTGTGAAAAGGTAAAATAATAGAGTTGTGGTGATTATCAATGTTTTAGTTGAAATTAATGAAAGTTTAATCTCATAGGTCACTATACTCACCATTGAAGATATAAAATACACTAAATTGAGTAAGGACTTTGAGAAAGAGATGGAGAAGTTCCTCATTGGAGATGAAAAACTAGTTGCCTTTTAGTGGGGTTTCAAGAGAGAACTACTTCCAGTTCCCTACAATGAAGTCATGGGGCTAGTGATGAGATACATCACACTTGACAGTAGATAATAGGTAGTTCACTACTCCCATTTCAAATTCTTAAGCTACCTTCACCATAAAATTGCAATCATACCTTTCTATATTCTGCATTCCTTAGAGAACTTAGTTTTAGAGGTCAAAAAGGGATCCAAAAAGGAACCTCTACATCAGGCTATCATATTCATTATATACATATTTTTTTATTCCCTAAACTTGGCTCTACCATATCCCATCAAGGTTTTTACCCCTATTTAGCATTCACCCAGTTAAATTGTTAAAAGAGCCATTTGAAATAATCAATGAAAAACTCAGAATGAGGGGTTGAGCATCCTGGTAGAAGCCATAAGGGAAATTGGAAATGTAAGGATGATTCTAAGAATATGGATAATGGGGAGAACAATAGCAAACATAAGGGTGAGGAAATGATGAAGAATAAGGATAATAATTATAATCTTCAAAAAGATAATACTGAGCCAAAATAATGAAAGTGGAATATTCTAATGCAAAGGACAATAAAAATGGCATTAAACCTTCTAGTAGTAACCCCTAAGATGATATTGATTAAATCATGAATTCACTAAAAATTTAAGAAAAACTAGATCAAATTGATGATGAGGTTAACCTACATAGAGCATTTCTTCATTGGTTTATGAAGGATCATACTCATCTCAAACAAGACATTAGCAAGATTTAGGTGAATGATGTTTTGTTCTACACCAATAAAAAACAAATTTAAATGCCAACACAAATAGAGAACCTTACTAAAAAATTAAATAGGCTTGAAAGGGAGAATCAAGATCTCAAAAACAATCTCAAATTCTTGTGGCATATAGTAAGAAAAACATTAATAAAACTATTTAAGATATGGAGGGTATTTTGATGTTGAATAGCTCCAATCAAGAAAACAAGGAAGAAATCAGACTAAACATAAATCTCAAAGGTATATGCATGAAGGAAAAAGTTATCTATATTAAGGAGAATGATTACAACCCAACTAGCTCATGGGATAATAAATTCAAGGACATTACTGAAGGATGGGTTAAGGAGTTCAAAGAGTGGAAGAATTCTCACTAACTCTATTGCATTATTTCTTTTGTTTTCTATGATATCTTTGTGATACATTTCAGCTATGTTTGGGCTGAGTATAGGTTGTTTTTAGTTCTTTCTTGTTCCTTATTCATTGCTTTATAGACACTCATGACTATTTGGTTTAAGACTTTGTCTATCTTTTTTTTGTATAGGTAGGGCCCCTTCAAAACCCACTTTTACCTTTTAATAAAAACATATGTAATGTCGATAATATAAGTGTCATGTCAATATATATATATATATATCAATAAAGTATGTAGTTCTAACCATCACTAATATAATAACTAAATAAGACTACATAGTAAAGAGGGGATGATATAAATCATGGAATGACTTAAAATAGGTAGGTAACATATATGTATCATGACACTCATAAACATAAAAATCACACAACCTCAAAAAGGTCAACAAAAAATTTCACACAATAACACTCAATGTTACACATAAGTAAATGGGTTGTGTTGGGTCCAACACACCCCATTAATTGAGATCTTACATGGGGACCCTATTGTTTTAGCATAGATATTTTATTTTCATGTTATTGAATATTCTTATGATTTTATTTATGAATTATACTTAAAATTACAAACATGTGGTTCAATTTATAGTCTCCAACTTATGATCTAGAATTTTGTATAACTTTGACATAAGCCTCATTCATTCACATGACTAGACCATACTTGTCAGGAGTTTAAGCAATAAGAACTTACCTTTTTAATTTTTTTGAGTGATGGCCTTGTGTTTTATAGTTGAGCTTTTTTATTGTATCATGATCTTTATTAGCCTATAACTATTTTAAATTTTAAATCAAATCATCATATTAGTTGATTCATAATGTCCATTTGGCTATTAAATCAATTTATTTTACTCAAATTGATGTTTTTTTGGTTTAGTATTTATAAATATTAGGATTTTTTTATTTTTTGTGCTTTGATTTATTGGATCAAAAATATTTTTTACACATCTCATGATTAAGTCTAAGTCATTATATATTTTGGTCGATCCCTATTTTTCATAGATGGGTTTTGGTTTCTAACTAATGTACTAACCATTTTTTGAGTTTATGTTTATCTTAGTTTTTGTATATGATTCAATAAATTAAAATTAAATTTGATAGTAGATATTCCTCGAAGCCAATAATCTTAGTCAACATGTCAAAATCACACTAACCTAGAGAGCTCCATAATAAAATCCATTTTAAAAGGTGATTAAGTCTTTTTAAGACCACCGAGACCTAATATTATTCCATGTGCCATAATCCTAGTGACCTAGCAAAAATGAGAGTTAATAGGTAAGATAAAGCTTCATTTCCCTAAGCTCTAAATATTGTGACACTTGGCACCATCCTAATATCTTGGGAGCCTAGAGTGATGATCCTACTAACGTAAAGATGACATTAGTAGAGTTCCTTATATGGTCACTTCTAGGTGAGTAGAGTAGTGATATATTTCCATGTTTAATCATCCCATGAACCTATAAATGATTTATATATAATTAATTTTATGCTCACTTATGGGTAAGTAGAGCTTAAATAGTTTTCCATATGTCATCATCCTACAAACCTAGAGATGATGTCATTAGAGTTCCTTATAAAACCACTTTTAGGTGAGTGTAACAGTGAGCATTGCCCATTTGTCATCATCCTACTAACTTAGAGATTACATTGGTATAAGGCATATTCATGGTGTATATATAATACTCTAGTCAATTTAATCATAATAAGTTGTAAAAAATAGAATTCTAAGGAAACATAGTAGATAATCAAATGGAGAAGTGAAGATCTAAAATCATGATAAGTGGAATAAAGTACACACAAAAACATCCCCCTCAATGTGGAGTGAGCCCAAAATTGACCCATCAAAATTTCAAGGTTAAGACCAAGAATTAGTTATTTAAGAGAGTGATTTTCCCAATTTCATGGCTTGAAATTAAAAAAAGCCAAGTGGAAGACATGAGCCAAAATAAATTCTTGAATTGGTCAAAACATAGAACTTGGTGAGAGATTTGAGAGATAAATGATTAATATATCCTAATATAATTTCAAATAGAACATGAATGCATATTCATAGTAGAATTAACAAAGATATAGAAAGAATAAATTGAAATTGGACCTAGATTGAGGAGAAAAAGAAATCAAATAAAATTTGTGCATCATGAGTTTTCCTCACTAGTCATAAGTGTATACACATCATATTTTAAAACATTTGTTGATTTCATAGTTTGAATCTTGAAATGACCCATCAAGTCTCAATATCTCTAAGTGCACATCTTAATGGTGTATAGAGAAAGGGGTGGGTAGACCATTGGTGCTTTATAAGATTGTTGTCCCTTTTTCCACTTTCCATCTACACACTTATCTCCTAAAAACATTTACCCTAAGATTATTCTTTTCAGCCTTACCTATTTTATTAATTTTCCATTATTTATCCTCCTTGATCTTACATTGATGCCCTTTCACTAGTTGACTATACTTAGTTGACTAGGTCGACCCTATACAATTTCTAGTTTCTGATTACTATATAAGGTCGCTTGGGTTGACCCTATGATATTTATGGGTATTTTTCACGAGGATATTTTTTATCCCTTTGGCTGATTTAGTTGGGGACCTAGTGAATTATCTCTTGAAAATATATAGGGTTGACTGGGTCAACCCTATATAGACGACATATTCAAAAAGATTTAGGGAAATACCCACATATATATACAATTTAATTTCAAACCATTTGTAATAAGAGAAGTGAAGAAGAATAAGTGAAAATTAACATCTAATTATTGACCATTGTAATTGAGGAAAAAATATTAGGGTTCCATACTTTATTTAGGGATATAGATCTTGTCTAGTGGAGAAGTCTTTTATATGCATAGATAGGTTGTGTATCCTAGAGCTGATTTGTCTTTGTTATCCTTACATACCAAAATAACATCTTATGAATCACATTCTCCAAAGGAGATATTGAGGCTTGATAGGTTCATATTCAAAGCCACATATTCCTAAATTTATTTCTCCTTTGTAAGAGTAAATAGATAATATAGTTGTGCTTCTTTCCCATGCATTAAGATTCCACACACATTGAAGTGAGTATATATCTTCTAGGCATGTTTAGTTTAGTTTTTTTTTATAACCCCCACTTTGTGACACAAGATTTGGTGAGAAACAGATTATATTTACTTTCTTGTTATTAGATATAGAGTGAACATTAAACCTATGACTCTTTTAGGGTTTTTTCATGGTTATGTTAGACTGTAGGATTTGGAACCCTTCCTATCATGGTGTATTGTGACAAGTGATCCCCCAATCAGGTCTAGCAGATCTCTATATTGGTCATGCCCTAGCTTAGCAAATGTATTCCCCAATCATAAATGTAGGTATGATCTATCTTCTCCAAGCCAAGATTGATTTATAGACATGATGAATTTTTAATTTCATACATTTTGGTGAACTTGATGTGAACTAACCCTTACAAGATGTTTTCACTTATTTCATCATTATTTTTATCATATATTTTCCATACTGTATAGACTGTGTCGACCCAATATCTAACTTATGTGTGTAGGTTTTTAGGTATAAGCTACTAGATCAACCTAGTTGACTTAATATGGGTTTTCAAATTTCCAAACATTGAGTCCAGACTACTAGGTCAACCTAGTTGACCCTTTTTTTTAGACATCAAGTTTATCATACTAGGTTGACCTAGTCAACCTTGTACATTTTAGACACTCAAAAACAAGTTCCTATATAGCTTGATTGACCTAATTGACCCAATTAATATGATTTTATAGCATATATCAAGTTTATTGAACATTAATATTCATTATTTTCATCTCTAATCCACTAAGGTTCCTTTATATCTCTCTATCTCTTTATTTATAGTCTTTCCTTTCATAGTTTTCAATATTTAAAACTACCCTTGCATAGTCAATTAGATCGACGCTACTGACCCAGTTTTATCTTTGGTATAATGTCTAGATAACTAGGTCAACTCTACCAACCCTATTCATTTTCAAACCTTACTTTCACAATATAGGATCGACCCTATTGACCCTATTCTATATTTTATGCATACACTATTGACTATATCAACATTGTACCTTATTTCAATGTTGGAATAAACATTATATTAATTCACACTTTGTTTTCTTATTGCTTACATGATTACAAATAGATCGCATAGCTTAATTAGGCATTTTTTCAATAAATCATTTAGTTTCACTATTTTATATTTTATGCACACATGACCAAATCACAAAATCTAAACAAGCATTTTAACATTTTTCTATCCAAGGCGAACCTACCTGGATTTCATCACTAAGGGGGAAGATGACATGATACTCTAGTCAACTATAAAGTATGGTTAATGGTATATTCTGACTAAGGACCTAGCACCCTTATTGTTCTAGTGTGTGAAGTGAGGGGGTAGGCCCTAGTACCATTCTTGTATCATTTCAACTATAGTCCATTTCAGACCAAACTACCTAAAACCATCCTTAGATTGCCATTCTAGTTCTTTGTTTATAGCCAACTTCCCATCACATTTAAAATCATACATTAATAATCTAATAAAAATTCAAGTTGAATAATTAGTTAGCTATTTACTTTTCAAGTTGATTACTTTTTCTTTACTTAATATTATTTTGTATTGTAAAACATGCATTAGCTAGCATTGGTACAAGGTTTTATGCTATGTGCCTCAATTGGATTGGCTAACATTAATCTAATTTTATATTTGTTTCCTTTCATCTATTTGTTTTCAAACTTGTTGAAAAAATTATATTGTTTCAGTCCACAAATCTATTATAGGCTCCCTAAATTTTCCTATCTATTATACCGAATTGACCCAGTCAACCTTGTACCTTTTTCCATCCTATGTTGACTATACTAGATCAACCCAATTGACCCTATATAGTTTTCAAACCTTATATCCTCTTTTCATACCATCTGTTCACTATATTGGATTGACCCTATCAACCCTATATAGCTTGTATACCCTATTTTTGTGCTAGGTTGACCTAGTCAACCCTGTATAGTTTCTATCATTTCCTATTTTCTTACTTTCTCATATCTCTTTATTTACATTCATCATGGACTTTATGTTTGATGAAATTATTGAGTTTCAGTTAGAAAACATGATTAATTTTACCAACCCTCATAGGTTCTCCCATAAATAGAGTAGGGATTCTCTTTTAGATGCTACTAATGTTCATATTACCACTCACACAGTGAACTATGGGACCATTCCTAGTACCTCTTCATAGTAAAATCATCTCTTCTCATTATAATACTAACTTTAATTAGAGTATACCAAAAAATATTCTTCTTTGTCTATGAATTTACTTAACATAGAGGAAAATATCCTTCTACCATTTATAATCCTATGATTAGGGGTCAAGTTGAGGATCCTCATTCACCTAATCCTACATTCTCAACTAGATTTGGGGGTACCATTTTCTTTTATTCTCGGCCTTTTCTTTCCCTTTTAACCCCTTCTCATATTGTGACCTCTTCTTTTATAACTTATTCTACCTCCAAGCCTAGTATATCCACTAACATGGAAGGTTTTACATCTAGTGGACCTCTCATAAGATCCTCTATCCTTAATCCTTCTACTAGTGCATTGTTTTCTACCAAAGGTAATCATGCTACTAGTGCTTCTTCTCAACCATTCACTAGTCCATCTTTTTATACACAAGCAAATTCTTCCACTAGTGCCTCACATTCTAATAATTTCTCTCAAACTCCTATCAACAACAAAAGGGGTACCTAGGCCATGAACATCAACTCTAATGCTTCTAAAAATGTTAATCAAACACATCAATTATTTTTACAAGCACTCAATCAAATTAATACCTTTAAATATCATAAAATAAATAAAATGATGATAATGTAGAACCACCTTCTTCATCTTCAATCTCATCCTCAACCAACATCTTGGAGCACACATAACCATAATGTTCCCCCTCTTCTTTGATATTCTCAAGGAAACCTCAATCCTCAACCTCCTTTTATCAATAAAACTATTAAGCATCCCCAAAATGAACCTCTCACTAAAATTTCTAACATTTATATTTGAGGTATCACACCTACAATTTATTATCATGGATCAACCAATCCCACCCTTCATCTTAAAACATTTGGAAATCTTTATAAGGATTGGGTTTAATTGAACACCTTTGCCGCTACCAAACTCTTAGCTAAAACTCTCATAGGTGATGCCTTGGATTGGTAGAAGCAAATTAGAACTCATTCAAATGCTAGTTTGGAGGATTTAGTGAATGCTTTAGTTCAAGAATTCCAAACTAGTGATCTTCTTGAAAACACTTTGACCCACTTTATAAATTTCAAACAAACTGAAAATGAAACTACTCAAGCTTTTGTTAAAAGGTGGAAAACTTTGTCAAACAAATGTGAACATAGCATGGCTGATGATAATATTTTCTATCACTTTAGCAGTTCCCTTTTTCCTAAACTTTAATACCAGGTCCTCACTCTCTCTCCACATACATTAGAGGAGATTATTGACTAAGCTAAATGACAAGATTTACTTATGCATCAATTCGATCCACCCTAACCTTCTACAGGTCCTCGTCTATTACTTATAAACAAATTTCAAAATATTACCAATGATGGTGTTACAAATTCTTATGATCCCATTCATAATATTCAATATATTATTCCCAACCCTTCATTAGAACTAGTTCCCCCTTCTCAACAATATACCAATCCTCACTTATCATCACCAAATAAAATTAATGTTCATAAACCTCTATCCTTAGTTTAATTACTTAAGTGTCTACATAGGCCTCTTCGACAAGATATTGACCCTACCTATCCTATGAAATCTTGGTATGATCCTAACATGTTTTGTTGGTTTCATGCTAATTGGGGTGATTCTCATGATACCTATAGACAAATTCATAATTTAGCTATGGATTTTCTTCTTGATCCTAATTTTGATCATGATTCTATCATTCAAAATCATCAACAATCTTATGAAATTGATTTTAAATATTATAAATTGCATGATAAAAATCAAGCCTTGAATCAATATTATTCTCATTTGGCTATCTACAAAGACCATCTTCATAATCATCAACTTATCCAAGACAATCAAGAAAACTTCACCCTTTCCACCAATAATGTATAAAGTCTTGTTGAACCCACTTCTAAAGAGAATGTGGTTAACATGACTCATATGTGAAGGATGGTTGTTTTTATCAATTTCCAACCTATCTAAACTCCACCTTCATTTAGAACATGTCGTGTTATCCAAGATTCTTCTCCAACTCATTTAAATGAGTTGGGGCAAGATGACCTTATTAATTTTGATGATTCAATTTCCAATTTTTCTTTAGATAACACTTCCTTTTCTATTTGAACCACTCTTCCATAATCTTATAACACTAATGATACTCAAATTTCTACTAACACTTTTTCTACCAATTCTCAAAATTAACTTGAACTAACTACTTCATCACCACATGATTTACAACCATGTTCTAAACCTTCTCCTTCTTACTAACATAAACTCCATTATACTTCAGTTCCTCCTTCTGAATAAATACTTAATCATTATGCACCCATTTCCAACAACCTTGTTATGGGTTATTATGAGTGGGATCCCATCAGGAAACTCACTAATGTCCCATCCCAAATTCCATTCCTTGAGCTTATGAAGACTTCTCCACATCATAGAAACTATCTTGTGAAATTATTATTCGAGATGAATGTACCTCATCCTCCCCTAGTAAGATTGGAGGGAGCCTTATATAGATATTAGGATAGTATATTACAAAAATGTTAAGATATTTTTATCAAAGTTGGTGAAACTATGGACACTTCTATTTCCTTAAAATTTCTTTTAGCTTATATGAACCCTAACGAGATTTTGATTCATACAAATGATCCTCCCTTATTCATTAGTGTTCAAATAGGTGATATCCAAGTTAAGAATGAATTTATTGATGAGGGTTACAATACCTACATTGATTATCTTGACTTCATTAAGACATTTGGATATTCAAAATGTAATCTCAAGTCTACACACAACACCTACAAAGGACATGATATAAGACAAATGCCTCCTCTAGGTTATGTGCAACTTCCCATTACCATACCACCTTTCAATATTCATGTGAAGGTGGTGATATTTAACTTTCCCATCTCTTATAACATCTTGTTTGGTAGGCCATGGACTCATCATATGAAAGCTGATGTTTCTTCTACCTACCAATGCATTGAATTCCCTCATAATGGATTCATTTATAGGATTAAGGGTGATACTAACCCTTAAAATTTTGAACAATTCCAAGAGCACGGTGTCTTAAAGATTCCTACTTTTGAACCTTTTCCCAAAATTACATTATGTGAGTCTCAACATTTTAAATTTATTGTTAATTCAAACCAAGGTTACAATGGACATCTTGAACTCATTAGGAACATTCCTCCTAACCTCTTAGATTTTGATGATGATGAGCCTGATGAGATTAACCAAAAGATTAAAAATTTTGATTTCTCACCTCACCTCATCTCAAAAATTCCTACTTCCTTGAATCTTCATTATCACAAGCCTCTTTATGATGATATTCCCATAGTCTTGATCAAGACTTATCATTCTATTCACCACACTTCCTTAAATGACAAGGTTATCACTACTTGTGTCATTAATCTTCATACCCAAAATTATGACGATGGTTATTCCCTAGATGATCCACTCTTAGGTGGTCTTGTATAGGCTCATGATGTTGAGATTATCCATTATCATTCTTCTTTACTTGAGTCTTTTCACGTATCTTCATATCTTCATTTGTTTACAATTCTTAATTTTAGAATTTTCCCTCTTTATCATAGGGTAGATATGGTGCCAACACCTCCAATTTATAAAGAGCCTCATAGGAGTATGTTCATTGATCATGATATGACTGAGCCTTACCATTTTGATATGTACTTAATCACTGTAGTTTGTTTACTCCTGAGATTAGAGTAACCCTTTTTAGACATTATGTGGATTTTGGTCCTCCATCAGTAGATACCTTATCATATCTCATTCCCAATCCTACTATAGTTAAGCCCATTCTTGATCATCTTATATTTGACCCTATTCCTACTCCTTCTCTTTCTAATCCCACCCCTACTTCTCATCCCATTTCTCCTTCTATTGAGCCTAGTTTCATTCCTCCTCCATCACCACCTTCTCTTGGTGATGGTTTGATTCCCTTGCCTAATATGGCTTCATTTCCCACCAAATGGACTGATGAGTCCTCTTCATCTTCTTCCACTCCTATTATACCTCCTTTCATGAGTGCTTCTCCTAAGACCATTCACAAGTGTATATGTTTCTTCCATTGGACATATAATCATTATTCTACCCATTATCACAATTTACAATAATATATTGATACATTTCATCCTTCCTTTCCTACCTCAAATAAAGCCACACCTCCAATGATTACTTCACCTATGGACATTCCCTCACTTATGGATCCGTATCAACCTATGATTCCTTCACCCATGGATCCTTATCTACCATTGATTATTGCATCTCCCTTAAATCCCACACCCTTGCATTCTACCAAACATCCCTTGCCTAATTTTCCTCAGCATGATCCCTTGAGAAATCCTAATTTTTAAGTTGAGGATATTAGAAGAGAATTATTTTACCAGTTTTCATTAAAGATTAATGAAACATTATAAATAGTTTATATCTAGCTTCATAGATATTTATCTGATGTCTTGGATAATGTGTGTGGGTATATTTTTCAGTATTTATGAGTGCATACATGGTGCCTTTACATTTTGATTAGAAGTGTACTCCAATTTCATACTTATCTATCTATTATATCATTTGACATTATTTCAAATTCATATTTTTTTAATTTATTGATATTACTTTTTGTACTATATATTACTTATATTGTTATTTATATTTATATATGATTGTCTTTCTTGACCATTACTTTCTCTTTATTTATTGAGATTTTATTAAAACCCTCTTCTTGTGTCTTCATGATTGTTTGCTTTCTTATCTATATTTTCATAGATAATTGTCATTGTGACTTGGTTATACCAACCTTGTTCCCTTTGGTCTTTGTCTCCTTTTGCCATGTGATCAATTAGCAACCAATGTATCTCATTATAATTTATTTTCACTATTCCACTTTGGATCTCCTTTTTCCCTATTTCCTTTTTCATAAACCAAGTATATACATGGTTGAGACTTTATCTCACATGCTAGTTAATTATTAAGCCTAAGTGTCTTAGTGAGTCTTTTTCTTTGGTTGCTTATCTTCCTTTTGACTTAGCCTAAAGCTCATTTGTGTGTATAACTACATCTTTCATGATTGTATATTTTAAATCCATATGGAGGAGGAATCTTAAAAATACTTAAAAAGTTAAAATTCAAATCATTTTACAAATGATAATGATATAAAAGGAAAAAATATTATTAAAAGTCAAGTCACACTAAAAGATGTGATTCAAAGCACATATACTTATTATAGTCAAAGCTCAAACTCCACATTTGGACTCATGGTAGATCCAAGGTCCTTTTGGGTGTGGTAGGATAGTATATTAGAAAAGGACAATAAAAAAATCTTCTAGTGCTACCTAACTTCTCATGCAAGCACCCAATATTCATAGTAGACTGATAACTCTATAAGGAGTCCTGAGGAATGGGGAACATGTTATGGGAAGGTAGGTCCATTTTAATTTTCATTTCACCAATATACCTTCATGAGTTGATATTATTATCACACTTATTTTCCTTCAAAGCTTTTTGTCTATAGCAAATAGGTTTTATTTGTGTATTAATGGTCACTAGTCACTTAGTGTCTTCTAATATCCTTTATATACCTCTTACCTCCTAAGGTCTTCTCATAAGACACTTAAGTCTTGATTTTTACATTCCTTTTTTCATTCCCATTTCCCTCATATTTCCTTTTGATAATTTTTTTTTGTCTACTAATCGCTCCCCTTGGGATTTAATTAGTGAATTGTATTATAAGACCATAGATAGGACCTGTCCATCCTAATAAATTACCACCATTTTACCCTCATATTACCCACATCCTTTGTTACCCAATTATCCTAATTTTTACACCCTAGTGGTTTTCTCTTTGTGATTTTAAGTGTAAGACTATGGATAGGACCTGTCATTCCACAAAAAAATTTCCAATAATTCAAGTCAAACAAAATTACATGTTTCAAATAAGAGATAATATGTAATTGATCATGAATTTACACGTCATTAAGATTCTTCTCAACTTGATTTAGTGTGTTTTATGCTTACTTGATTTTTATTATCACTTTTATCTTCTTATTTTCTAAGTGCATGTAATAATATAACCATTTACTAAATTTTTCATACTTTCTAATTTGAATTAGTGTGACAAATTTAAGACCAATATTTTTGTAATTTTTTTTTTGTCTTATACTTCCCAACATGATTTAGTATAATTGATTAACTTATTTGATTTATTTTTATACCATTTTTTCCCTTTTACATACCTTCCATTTTATTACATTTTTTTCATACTTCCCAACACAATTTAGTATTATTTTACTTGTTTTAATTTGGTGCAAAAATCTTTCATTTTGGTTTACAAAAAAAAAATTATTTTTACCATCTTGTTTTTCCATCACTTGGTTATTTATATTTAGTCATTTTTTAATTATTACACACTTCCAAAATTGAAATAGTGTGTAGTACATTTTTGATTGATTATATTTTACCAAGTATTTTTATCTATTTCTTTTTAACCATGCATGTGTTTTTCATAATGCTAGAAAAGAAACCACATCTCATATACTTACTATAGCATATACAATAAAAAAATAAATACATAATCTAGAAATAAATATATCCAAAGAATTAACAACCAAAACCATAATAATGACAACATACACAATCAACATCAATATTCCAAAATGATACATCATAAATAGACATCTCATTATTTTTTATATAACAAAGTACAACTATATACAATTCTCTAGCTATATGGTTAGGCCCCATCCTATCTATCTCTTGGCCTAACCATGTTGCCTACTAAGGCCTCAATTTGATTCCTCTAAATATTATGTTGTAAGGAGGCCATATGAGATCTCAATCCCTATACCTATCCCTATAGGTGTGTTATCTACACTTGTGCCTACACCAATTAGGTTTGCTTCACTATTGTGCCTATATCATCTACATCACTATATCTAGATATTTATCTCTCTCCTCTACCAGGGCCTACCATGCTCATATCTCACCTACACCCATCTCTACTGGTGGTTGCATCCTCTTTCTCTATACTTGTATCTACCTTGTTGCCTCTCTAGTGAATTTGAGCTAGCTCACCTAAGCTAGGGTAGATGGTACACTGGGGTCCTCTAATGTAGTAGGTTCATATGACTTAGAGTCTCATCCAAGAAATTATGGAGTGATCCTCTCACAAGGGACCCCCATCTCTCCTCCTCATCCTCAAATACTACCATAAAATCACACCCAAATAGATATTAGATCATTGTCATATCTAGAAATATCTATCTATTTCTAGTCTCTATTTCAAAATAAAAACTTAATAAATAATTTAATCATCTTTATTATTGATTTCTATCTTAGCCATTACAGTCTCACCATCTGTGTGACCACCTAACATAGTATCTCCATCTGTGAAACCTCTTAGCACCTCCTCTATAGTTTACCTCCTCATCTCAAATCCATTTGTCATACCTCATGTCTACCTCAACCTATGCCTAAGTGGCTTCTCTATCATCCATCTCTCCTCTAGCTCACCTATTAGGTCATTAAGGATTTTGATAGTCTCCACTCTATCATGCTCCTCTTACCTCCATTAATGATATATCCTCGGTGGTCATAGCTCATATCATTGTAGAGCTAGTGGTGGTATCTTTAGTGCCACTACTTCTACATATTTATCCTTTTGCTCTGATCTCTATCATTCTCATCCAATCCATGGTCACTCATGATGTTGTCTAAGCATCAAACTCATCGCTAGTATCCTTAGTCCCCTCTTCCCTTGTGGCTCTCTCACATTCCAATAACACTACTCAAGCATCAATATCAATGCCACTGAATGAGGTAATCCTATATGTCTTAGCACCCATGCCACTAGATGTTGATCTCTCCACCAAGTATAGTCTCCAATTACCTCTATCCTTATTATAATTAGTGTAACTATGTACTAGCTTAGTCATGTAGTTATTATGTGCCCTTATGGATACCATATTATGTATGCACATCTTACCATCTATAATGTTGGAACATTGGGCATGACCCATGATACCTAGTCCACTCTCCATCTCGATACTCGAGGTGACCTATCATCAACCACATGGGATAACCCAATTGGTTGATAAATGAGAAACATTTCATACATCTAAGCCATCAATAATATTATCAGTCCCATCAATTTATGCCCTCTAACTATCACCTCATAAATATCATGTATGAGTTGGACCTAGATGACAGAGCTACCATCATATAGTATGCCCTCCTCTAAGATCACGCTATTTAAGGCTACCATGAATAGTGTTACCTTGCCATCTAACTTGTGACATAACACTCATTGTGTCACAAATCCTATCAAAACCTTTTAAATATCTATAATATATGATACATATACATCAAACATATTAACTCACCTACATGATAATATCATATCTAAACTTATAGCCCACATGTCCAAGGCTCTTCTCTCTTCCAAGCTATTTGGTATGCTTGTAGTCATCAGTGATCTTACTTCTAATAGCCATAATGTGGCATGTACATACTTTAGAGTGATATTTACCTCTACCACATCTGCATCTACCTCCCATTTGAAGGTATTAGTCAACCATTCCCAACATCTAAGGAATATGACTACTAGATCCATGCTTAGGGGAATCCTACAAAAGTCATCTATCCTTCCTATGCTTACAACTACTAGCCTAGATCTATCACCTATGGCTAGGTAATCTAGTAGATCTGGTAGCCAAGACACATCTACCAATATCCAGAACCTGGTCATATTTGCAATCAAGAAACAATAAAATATGTATTAGATATTTCATGTCATGTATAGTCAAAATACATTCTTTTTACAATTTCAAAAAAAAAAGATTAAATTACTTTAATTCATTCATTTTATATATATTTATTCTATTTGGTCCTTTTTTTCCTTACTTGGATATTTTAGGTCATTCTAGCCTTCTTTTGGCCTTTTTCACACATTTTCATACCATTCTAGGTCTTTGGTTAACCTAGTTTAACCAAAATTTCCCTATTATTGATCTGGTTAACTTAAAAATCTATGTCAACTCTCTTACTTTTCCCTCCCTAATATTCCATTTTCATTCTAGACTTTTTCAATTAGTTGGAAAATTGTACTAGGTTAGTAGTGTACAAAATGTTTAGGGTCAACACACACCTACTGGGTAGATAGTGTGGATTTTACCTATTTTTAACCTACTGGGTTGATTGGGTCAACCCAATTGTTTTTGGCTATTGACCCCTTGTATTTTCCTAAAAAAAGTACCTTATTGTAGTTTTATTCCTAATTCCTTCAAACCAATTTTCCTAATTGGTTTTTCCTACATATAGAATCTAATTTTTCTTCATTTCAACATCTAAAAATGCTAAAAATTACATTTTTATAAAACTACACTAAATTCAAAAAAATATTCAAAAATGGGTTTAAGATTCATACTTGCATACTTGTAGTTCACTCGTTACTACTCCTGGAGCCCCTCCTCATTTAGCCTATCATCTCATTGCCATCCTAGCTCAGTTGGTCTCTAGAGCTCTTTTTCTCTTCTTTACAAGTCAAAATAAGCAAATGACTTCTCTTCTCCCTATTTAAAAACACTTCTCAAAATTCAAATTCTTCAATTATTTTCCTGTAGATTCCTTATTTTTCTTATATATTTGTTTCTACTCATCCATTTTCAAAACTATAAAATGCATTGGATTCATGATGACATAGAAAATCTTTTCCACTATAATATGCCTAGATTCCAAAAAAAAAAATTGGCTATTTTTTACACTAACTTTTACAGGTTCACCTAGTGTTATTCACATTAGATTCCTTCATTTTCTCTTGTATTATACTTATTTATCTATAACCCTAAGGTAAGTAAAGGTATGTGTTTTTCAATTCTATCCTTTCATTTATCTTATTTTCTACTTATTACACTTTACTTAGCATCAACATTATGTGTTATCATGCTATATTTCCTAAAGCACAACCCATTTTTCCCTTATGTGACACGTAATGAGATTTAAGTGGGACATGTGTATACACAATATTTTCAAACTTTTATTGATTACTGACACTTTTTATTTTTCAGAAACCCATCGAGTCTTAATATCTTTGAGTGCACATCTTAAGGGATACATCGATAAAGGGGTGGGTAGACCATTGGTGCTTTATAATATTATTTACCCTTTCATCACTTGCCATCTACACACTGATCTCCTAAAACCATTTACCCTAATCTTATTCTTCTTATCCTTACCCATTCTAGTCATTTACCATGATTTATCCTCCTTGCTCTTTCCTTAACCCCCTTTTTTTAGTTGACTACACTAGGTCAACTAGGTCAAACTTGTATATATTTTTAGCTTATGATTAATTTATAGGGTCAACTAGGTTGAACCTATACTATTTAGGGGTATTTTTCATTAAGATCTTTGTTATCCCTTTTGTTTACCTAGATTAGGACCTAGTGAATTATCTCCCAAATATATATAGGGTCAACTAGTCAACCCTCTATAGCTGACATATTCGAAAGGATTTAGTGAAAGATCCTCCTATATATACAAGTTAATTCCAAAACATTTGTAAGAAGATATGGGAAGAATAATATGTGTGAATGAACATATGATTATTGACCATTATACTTGAGGAATAAATATTAGGGTTTGATACTTTCTTTGGAGATACAAATATTGTATTGTAAAAAAGTCTTTTGGATGCATAGATAGGTTTTGTATCTTAGAGATGATCTATTTTTTTATCCTTACATACCATAACAATCTCTTGTAAAGCATCTTTGCCAAGGGAGAGATTGAGACTCTATCGGTTCATCTTAAAAGGTAAGCATTCGTAACTTGATTTCTCATTTGTAAAATTAGACAGATAATTGAGTTATGATTCTCTCCCATACATTAAGATTCCATATACATTTACATGAGTATATGTCTTCTATGTATGTTTAGTTTAGTTTATTTTTCTAACCCCAACTTTGTGCTATAAGGTTTGGTGAGCACTAGATTAGATTTACTTTCTTGTTATTAGATATAGATTGAACATTAAACCTAGGACTCTTTTAGGGTTGTTTCATGATTGTGTTAGACCATAGGCTTTGAAAACCTTCTTAATATAGTTATTGTGACAATTGATCCCCTAATCAGGTCTAGAAGATCCCCATATTGGTCATGCCCCCACTTAACAAATTTATTTCCAATTGAAAGTGTAGGTATGCTATAAATTCTCTGATATAAGATTGATTTATATACATGATGCATTTTTGATTGCATATGATAGGCACCAATAAGTTATTCAAGAAGAAAATATTCACATATATATAAATTAGAATGATTTATTATTCCAATGTTTCCCAATTATCAATAATTTAATAAATAAAACATGCATCTAGGATTAATTATTTTACTTTAAGATAAGTATAAGAAGTTGAGAATGAGTAAATAGGAGCATGAACTAACTGTTCCATCATTTGAATTAATCTATAATGATATGGATGATTATCTTTATCTTGTTAAATGGTTAATACAATAACCTGAATACTAGAGAGTGATTTTTTATCATTGTATCTTGGAGTGTGTTAGAGTTTTAATTCACTTCCATCTTGAAAGTTATAACTAAAATTTTACCATGACTAGATCATTATACTTTCTTGGTGTGTTACCATGAAATACTAAGCTATAATTAGTTATTTAATTAAATGTTTGTCTCAAGATAATTTAATTTATAGTTATGCATCATACCATGATGTATTATCCATGTCTATAAGAGAAAAAATACTTACAATTGTAAGGGTTGACACATTTAAGTACTAAAAATCTATTAAGATAGAGCCATGATTTCATCTACCCTTCTTACTAGTTTTGTCCTAATAGTTTACCAAAGATCTTGATTTTATAATGAATTTATGTAAAGTAGTTTCTGACATTATTGGGGTGTTAGTAAATATAAAATTATATTATGTAATAACTATTTTAATTGGATTTGAGATCTCATTTTGGTTATCTTGAGCCTTACATTATTCATTGTGTGAAAATCATTGTAGGTTTGTGTAATATCTTTATTTTTAATGGAGTTATAGATTTCATGTTCACATTATATTCCTTTGAGTGTTGTTCACTATGGTGTTTCAATTTTGGAAATAGATATATTTGATATCCTATGATTAATAATAGCCCACATTAATATAATTGTTATCTATTGGTTGACCTATACCGAAAGACATTAATCACTTTTATACCCTACTATCTCCCTCTCCTTTTATATTTTTTAATTGGGAAGTGATCTACCCATTACATTATAAATAATCCATTTGTAGAGGAAATTAATCATGAGATCCTTAATATCTTGGAGAAATCATTGGAATATTTAGCTTAAATAATAACATCATACCCATGCTATATCATTTAGATTTTCTAGGCCCTTAGATCACCAATAGGTCCTAAAAACAAGGGGACTCTTTGACCCATGATTTTTTGACTTCTTTTATTCACTAATATTAGTTAATTCCCAATTGTGTTTGAGTGAGTCACCAATTTCATCCTAGTAGAAAATTGGCGCTATAAGGAAGGCCATAATATCTATATTACTTATTAGATTTTAACTTTATACTTGTCCTTTTAATTTTCCCAATTCATATTATTTTATTAACAAAACCAATAGAAAATAGCACTAGGAGGGTCATGTTGTATTTCCCATACTATAAGTTTTTTTTATCTTGAACCTCTAGATACTCTAACCTTATAATTTTTTATATATTAGTAGTTCATCTATATGATTTTCATTTTTGTTGGCTTGACACCCACACTAATAGAGATTAGTTATAACACCCCCAATGGATTTTACAATAATAGCATATTGAAAAAATAATAATTACACATATTCATCTAACATATTTCACCATGAGAAATACAAGTAAGTGATCTTTAACTAAATGTATTATTTTAGTTAACCCATAAGGTTTGTATCTAATCGATTTATCAAATGATCACTATGAAAATGATATAATAATTCATGAATAATATTGAATAAATAATAAAAACTAAATTTATTTCATTAAAGTAATAATACAATTTCATCCACAACTGATACAATATTATAACCACTATTGTATAATTACAATGAATAAATAGTATAGTTTCAGAAATAATAAAGTCTCAATAAATAATAATAATAATACAATGATACAAATCTCCATGATGCATGAGTTCTCTATCAACTCAAGTATCTTTATATAATATCAAGTGTAGTCTCTAGTATATTACTATTACAAGGAGGGAGATTACTACCTCAATGATTTTATACAACAATCATGAACCATCGATCCCATGAACTAATAAGATAATGGACCTCCCTTCATATATGGTAGATAATGATGGTGTGGGAATATAGAGTGACAAACTAGAATCCATGTGCTATAAGATAATTAATACATGATGTGTATCATAAATAAATTTGTTATAACATGATATTATACAAATAAGTAAACTATATAAAACACATTAATTGATAATGTTTAACTATATACATTAATTTGCCCAAAGTTTTCAAATAGTTAATGATCTCTAAGATCAATCAATTTCATACATACCACTCAATTAGAATACACCTCATCTTACATTGATGGTGTTAATTAAGCTAGTGGAATCTATTCACTACTTATTTAGAGGCATAAATGTGAGCTTTCATTAATTATATAATACTATAAAAACCAATTGATTCATTTATAATATTTCATATTAGTATATATAAAATATGTTAAGTACAAAAATATCAAATACATACATTTAGTCCATCAAGTGTAATGCAATGAATTTAATAAGCATCTTATTTATTTATTAATATTAATAAGAATCATAAATAGTCCTCAATATAAATATAAAATACAAGTAATAATTATATATAGACTATAAGTTACCCAATATCAATATGTAACTCAAAAATTTATTTCATCCATGAAACATAGCATTACTCACAACTTATTTCTTTGTTCATTTTCCATAAATATAACAAAATATAGTCATATAACAACTTAATAAGATCTAAATTTATATAATGAAATACCTTATTTTAATGCTACATATAACCATTAAAAACATAAAACAACACCCATATTACTTTACTATGTAATTTATGGTCACATATATTGAACAGGGTATATGCATCTTTATATGTAATACAATTTCTGATTTACTAAATGTTAGATAAATAACATGTATATTCCATACATTTATGCATACATTAAAACACATAGTTTTATGATTAATAACCTATTAAATAAACATTAAAAGTATGCATATGGTATACTATCCATATTCTTTAGATAATCACATAACATTATAGTACACATTCAATTAAATTATCTCATCTCAAATCTTCATAAAACTAATCAATTCCCAATTTAGTGGCTTGACTAAATAAGCACATAATTATAAAATATGTATATAATTTTCAATTCAAACACAACAAAAAAATATTTACCAATGTAATTGATCTAAAATATGTTAAGGTGTGGAGCCTAAAAGCTTCACCAAGGAGCACATTACCAAAGTTGTAGGTTTACATAGTCACCGGCGTCGGTCAGGATCGACCGACGTCGGTTAGGAGCAATTGAAGAGATGCCAGTGTCGATAGGGATCAGCCGACGTTGGTCATAGGTGCAAGCAGGCAGGAACTAGCGTCGGTTACCTGTGCGTCCAGAAAGCGATTTCCAAGGAAAGAACCAAGTGTTTGCATTATGAGATTAAGTTGTAGTCTTAAGTCCAGTGCAAGCTCAAGTTTCCTAATTCTATATCTAGGAAAGATCTTCTTAGCTTATTGTAGTAGTAGTTCATTGTATGTGAATGTTGAAGAACAGTACAGAATTGTATAGGTGAATCATTTCAGGTTGTTGGAATTGATTGTACTTGAGAGAGAGAGCTCTTGAGGGAAAGAGATCTAGAGAGAGATCTTGTACATCTAAGAGAGGTTTGGAAGAAAGAAGTTTCTTCAATTGTATTCCTTCTGTAAAGAGTGTAATACAAGTTTTTAGGGTGGTTTCTTGTATCTCTTGTTCTTTGCTATTTATCATTCTAGTTACTTATCTATCTGATTTAATTCCATGGTTTATTGCTTTCATAAGTGTAATCAAATTATTGGTTGATCCCCAACAAGTGGTATCAGAGCTTGGTTACAGGTTTAGAGCTTGATATCCACAAGTGGTATCAGAGCTCAGGTTCACTAACAGGTGGTTCAGATCTGTGTAGTGTGTATTGATTACAGGTTACTCACATGGGTTTCTATAGGGATTTATGTTTGAGTGGGAGAAGCAATGGTAGAAGAAAGTAAACTGAGAATGGAGAAGTTTAATGGCAAAAATTATCAACATTGGAGAATGTAGATAGAGGACTATCTGTATCAGAAAGATCTATACTTACCGTTAGGTGGGATTGCAAAAAAGCCCACAGACATGGATGATGAAGAATGGGAAGTTCTTGATAGAAAGGCTCTGGGGTCTATAAGACTGAGTCTAGCATCTACTGTGATATCTAATTTATCACAGGCAAAGACTACGATAGAGTTGATGACTACTTTAGCAAATTTGTATGAAAAACCCTCAGCTTCTAATAAGGTATATCTTATGAAGCAGTTATTTAATTTGCATATGTAGGAAGGTGGATCTGTATCTAATCACCTGAATGATTTCCATGGAATTGTAAATCAATTAAGTTTAGTCAATATTGTGTTTGATGATGAAATAAAAGTTCTTTTGATATTATGTTCTTTGCCTGAAAGCTGGCATAGATTGGTAATGGCAGTTTCTAATACTGCATCTGCCTCAAATATTTAAAAAGTAGAGGATGTTGTTAGTGTTATCTTGAATGAGGAAATTTTTAGGAAAAGCACAGAGGAAACATTAGGGAACGCTTTAATTTTTGAGAGCAAGGGAAGGCAAAAAGAGAAGAGCAAGAGGAGATCAAGGTCTAAGTCTAAGGTGAGAGGTAGATCCAAATCCAGAAATGGTAGGAGGCCACAATGCTAGAATTGTGGAAAGATGGGGCACATAAGCAGAGATTGCTGGTCAAAGCCTAAGGAGGACAATTAGCATGAAGGAAAGGAAGAAGCAAAGGTTGCAGGTATTGCACAAGATGCTTTAATATTCCCTTTGCATAATAATATGGAATCTTGGGTTTTAGATTCTGGTGCATCTTTTCATGCTACACCTAATAGATAATATTTTAGTGACTATATCCATGGAGATTTTGGAATAGTGTATTTAGGGGATGATGAGCCTTGTAAAATTATTGGCAAAGGAAAAGTGCAGCTGAAAATGTAGAATGGCAACACATGGGTGTTGAGAGATGTTATGCATGTTCCTAGCTTGAAGAGGAATTTGATTTCTGTAGGAAAGTTAGGGGATGAGGGTTGTACAGTAACTCTCATAGCTAAATATTGGAAGGTGACCAAGGGTGCACTTGTTATGGCCAAAGGTAAGAGAGTAGGTACTCTCTATTTATGTAATTGTGTTACTAATATTTCTCCTTCAGTATTATCTACTTTAGATGTGGATGCTAAACTGTGGCACTTAAGGCTTGGCCACATGAGTGAGAAGGGGATGTCAATTCTTAAGTCTAAAAGTAAGCTTTCAGATTTGAAAAACATAGATCTAGAATTTTGTGAGCATTGTGTATTTGGAAAACATAAGAGGGTGAGTTTTTCCAAGAGTGGGTTAATAAAGAAGAGGCATAAGTTGCAGCTTGTTCACACAGACGTGTGGGGACCAGCTCAGGTAGCTTCTATTGGAGGATCATAGTATTATATTACATTCATAGATGATGCTACAAGAAAGGTATGGATCTATTATATTAAGAAGAAATCTGATGTATTTGAGACTTTTAAGATTTGGAAAGCTATGGTTGAGAATGAAATAGGCAGAAGATTGAAGTGCCTGAGATCTGACAATGGTGGTGAGTTTTACAGCTATAAGTTTAGAGATTATTGTTATATGCATGGAATCCATACGCAAAGGATGGTTCCAAGGACACCTCAGCAGAATGGAATTACTGAAAGGATGAATAGAACAATAATTAAGCGTGCAAGGTGTATGAGATTGCATGTTGGTTTGCCCTTAGAGTTTTGGGCAGAAGCTATTGACACTTCAGTGTACCTGATTAACAGAGGACCCTCTATAGCTCTAGATGGTGGAATTCCAGAAGAGGCATGGACAGGTAAAAAGGTAGATCTCTCATATCTCAAATTTTTTGGTTGTGAAGCCTTTGTGCACGTAGATAAGGAAAATAGAAAGAAGCTGGATGCTAAGTCTATGAGGTGCACATTTATTGGCTATGGCTCAGATGATTTTGGTTTCAGATTTTGGAAGCCAGGAACTAACAAGATAATTAGGAGCTGTGATGTTGTTTTTAATGAAAAAGTTATGTATAGTGATCAGCTGAACAAGCTAAATCAATCTCGGCAGAGTAATGGAGAATTGGATGAGGTGACGGTCCAAAATGAGCTCGCAGGAAAAAGAAATAATCACTTGCAGGAAAACATAGGAACTGACGTCGATAGAATAGAAACCAATGTCAGTCATGCAGAGACTAATGTCGGCAGGACAGGAACTGACATCGGTCAGGAAGAATCGGTTTCAGCAAGTAACAGGTCTGGAGGTGACTGAGGTCGGTCACTGTCAGAGAATTTGGGTGGATAGTGTGTTGTGAATGAGTCTGAGATGCCCATCAGGAGGTCAAAAAGGGTAAGTAAGCCTCCAATTAGATATTCCCCTTCATTATTCTATTTATTGCTAACTGATGGTGGAGAACCAGAGAGTTTTCAAGAAGCATTACAGGTGGAGTCCAAGAGTCAGTGGGAGCGTGGCAGGGTTGAGGAAATGGAGTCCTTGAGAGAGAACCAAACATAGGATTTGGTTGAGTTGCCAGCTGGTAAGAGGACACTGAAGAATAGATGGACCTACAGGTTGAAGGAAGGTGAGAATGGACATATGAGATATAAGGCCAGGTTGGTAGTGAAAGGATTTGCACAAAAGCCAGGTATTGATTTTGGTGAGATTTTTTCTCCTATTGTTAAAATGACTTCTATACGGGTTGTATTGTCTTTAGTTGTTATTGAGGATTAGCATCTTGAGCAGCTAGATGTTAAGACATCATTTCTTCATGGAGATTTGGATGAGGAAATATATATGGAACAACCGGAAGGATTTGAGGTCAAAGGTAAGGAGAAGTTAGTGTGCAGATTGAAGAAAAGCTTGTATGGCCTCAAGCAAGCTCCTAGACAGTGGTATTTGAGATTTGATAGGTTTATGACTGAGCATGTATATAGTAGGTGTCAATCTGACCATTGTGTGTATTTTAAGAGATTGGATAATGGTAGATATATTATTCTATGATTGTATGTAGATGATATACTGGTTACAAGATCACACATGCAGGATATCTCTGAGCTTAAGGTGAAATTAGCTCAAACGTTTTCCATGAAGGATTTCGGAGTAGCAAAGAAAATCCTTGGCATGAGCATTAAGAGAGATAGGAAAAATCACAAGTTGACTTTGTCTCTAGAGGATTATGTGAACAAGGTGTTGAAACGGTTTAATATGTAGGATGCTAAACCGGTAAGCACACCTTTGGCTAGACATTTTAAGTTGAGTAAAGAACAATGTCCTAATTCACATGATGAGGTAGAGTACATGAGTAGAGTTCCATATTCTTCTGCAGTAGGGAGTTTAATGTATGCAATGGTGTGTACTAGACTGGATATTGCCCAAGCAGTGGGAGTTGTAAGTAAGTATATGGCCAATCTAGGAAAGGAAAACTAGAAAGCAGTTCAGTGGATCCTTAGATATCTGAGAGGAACCAGAAGTAGGCATTTGTGTTATGGGGGTTCAGATACTTCTCTACATGGTTATGTAGATTCAGATATGGCAGGTGATTTGGATGGCAGGAGGAGCACCACAGGATATGTTTTCAATGTTGGTGGAATGACGGTTAGCTGGATATCAAAGTTGCAAAAGGTTGTTGCCTTATCAACTACAGAAGTAGAGTATATTTCAGCCATAGAGGCTAGCAAAGAGATGATATGGATGACATGGTTCATGGAAGAGCTTGGAAAGGAGAAAGAGAGTTGCAGACTATACAGTGATAGTTAGAGTGCCATTCATTTGGCTAAGAATTCAGCCTCTCATTCAAGAATCAAGCATATACAGCTTAGGTACCACTTCATAAGATAGCTATTGGAGGATGGTGAGTTGAAGCTGGAGAAGATCCATATAGATAAGAATCCTGTTGATATGTTAACCAAGCTGGTTACAAAGGAGAAGTTAAATCTTCATTCAACTTCTGTTGGTCTTCATGATTGAGTTGAAGATGGAGGAGCTAGAAGATGTTGCTGTACAGGTACTGGTGCAGTTGTTTATCTCCAAGTGGGAGATTTTTAAGGTGTGGAGCCTAAAAGCTTCACCAAGGAGTGCATTACCAAAGTTGAAGGTTTACACAGTCACCGGCATCGGTTAGGAGCGACCGACGTCAGTCAGGAGCAGTTGAAGAGACGCTGACATCGGCAGGGATCGGCTGACATCGGTCATAGGAAAGCATGTAGGAACCGATGTTGGTTACCTGTGCATCTAGAGAGCTATTTCTGAGGACAGAATCGAGTGTTTGCATGATGAGATTAAGTTATAGTCTTAAGTCCGCGTCTCTATTATTAGCAAGACTGTTTTTAGAGCCCTTGTTCAAGAGGATTAACTGTTGGTTGTAAGTGCATGCTCAAGTTTCCTAATTCTATATGTAGGAAAGATCTTCTTAGCTTATTTTAGTAGTAGTAGCTCATTGTATGTGAATGTTGAATAACGGTACAAAATTGTATAGGTGAATCATTCCAGGTTGTTGGAATCGATTGTACTTGAGAGAGAGAGCTCTTGAGGGAAAGAGATCTAGAGAGAGATCTTGTACATCTGAGAGAGGTGTGGAAGAAAGAAGTTTCTTCAATTGTATTCCTTATGTAAAGAGTTTAATACAAGTTTTTAGGGTGGTTTCTTGTATCTCTTGTTCTTTTCTATTTATCATTCTAGTTACTTATCTATCTGATTTAATTCCGCGGTTTATTACTTTCATAAGTGTAATCAAATTGTTGGTTTATCCCCAACAAAATACATAATCAATGATTTAAAAATCTATGTGATGTCCTTAAACTCACATTCACAAACTAATCCGAGTTTCATCATGCTAAGATACACAAATCCCATAATATTGGCAACAAGTTTACATAGTCAACTAGTATACTCAGCCCTCGTGGTTTATACAATTTTATTTGAATTGATCATAGATTTGGTATTTATTATATATATATATATATATATAAACATTGTTTGTTGAATATTGTATATATACTTTAAAGTTAATATTTACATTTGGTTGTGTATTCAAATTTAAATAAAAGATTCTATATCGTAGACATATATATATGTAAAATATATAAACATTTTTTATTAAATTAGAATACATAACCAAATGTAAATATTCACTTTTAAGTATGTTTATGATATTCAACCAACAATGTTTATATATTATATATAAAATATCTAAACTTTGATATCAGAAACACTATTTATCCCAAATTCAAATATATGTTACAATACAACCTGATTTCAATATATATATATATATATATATATATATATATATATATATATATATATGATTTTTGCCTATATAGACACCATATATATATTATTCTCATACATAATTATACTTAAGTCACTACATAACCAGAATTTAGCATACACAAAAAACTAGTTGACTTACTATATCATGCACAACCTTAAGCTAACTCATAGTATCATGGACACCATTGCATGATAATTTATATGTATATATCATTATACACACACATGCACACACAAACACATGCACACACACACACACACACACACACACACACACACACACACACACACACACACACACACACACACACACACACACACACACACACACACACACACACACATGTATATGTATATCTGTTTATGTGTGTATATAATCCATGCCATCAAAGTCTTGTATGTTGTATATACACACCCATGTATGTATGTATATATATATAGATAGAGATAGAGATAAATGAATAATGATTTAAACATAAAGTTCCTTTTATTCTTTAAATAAATTAAATACATAGTCAAACCCTATACCTAGGTTTATATATATATATAGAAAGAGAGAGAGAGAGAGAGAGAGAGAGAGAGAGAGAGAGAGAGAGAGAGAGAGAGAGAGAGAGAGAGAGAGAGAGAGAGAGAGAGAGAGAGAGAGAGAGAGAGAGAGAAATGAATAATGATTTAAACCCCAATTTTCTTCTATTCTTTAAACAATTTAAATATGCATTCAAACACTATATCCAGGTTCAAATTGACTATATAATCTCATAGATAATTCACATAATACCTAGCTCATAGTTGTATGATTACTTTTAATAGATAATGGTATAATAACAAAAATCCCCATATCATTAACAAAATAAGCTAAAATATATCTTAGTTAGAGTCATATATGTACTTTGTTAATAAAATATTAACCCCTCTAATTTTATCTAGGGTTTCTATCACTCCTAAAATTTATAGAGTTATCTTAAACATTTACTCAAAGTTTTAATAAATTTTCACATAATAGAGAATATTATTCATCCTTTATGAGGTTTTCTTGAAAACCTAATGTGCATAACATGGGTTTACAACTATGGCCATCTATCTAGGGTTTATGGTTTTATGATGGGTTATGTGGATGGTTGAGCAATCCACAGTGCCCATCATTTAGCTTGATTTAATTTTCATTTAAAAATACTGAAATAACTTAAAACCTTTATTTAAACTCATTACCAAAATTAATCATAAAAAATATATACATATTAAAACAAAATCAACTTGGTAACAAAATTTTCAATGCCAATTACAATAACTTGAAATTTTACCTTCTCTATAAACTTGAATCCTCTCTCAGATCTTATGTCTCCAATGTGTCCTCCATGACCTCCCTTATTTCAATTTATCCAACTACATGATTTTTGCATACCACATAATTCTCCCATCATTCTGCCATGACTAACCAAATTGTAGTACACTAGCCATTTCACCATGCCAAAAACCAAGACAGACTCTTCTCTTCTCAACTACATTGATTATCACTTAGTAAATGCCTTATTAACCCTAATTATATCAATAGTTACATCATTAACCAAATAAAACAACTTTATATTATCATCTTCAAGATATACATGTTAGCATTGACTCCCAAAAAATCTATCGAGCTATACATGTATCAATGTCTTTGTTCCATGCATCAACTTAACATGAAGTCATGAAATCAAATTTATGAAATGTCTTCAAACATTATAACTTCCAAGAAATGTTGAATAAAAACAAGTCCACTAAACATAATAACCAATATCAATGCATTCAACATTCAAACTAGAAGTTAGATTCCTAGGTTAAACAAATAACTATTGACTTTAACAAAGATTCATCAAACATAATGATTAATTCCTTTTATCATTAAGAAATAAAATTATTTTTATTGTCTTGGTATAAAATCATGTTTATTTCCTGGGTAAGATGCTTTATAATAGTTTTTATCTAATAAAATTAATTTCATAGTACCATACCAACTAATGTTACTTTTAATACTATCAAAACATACTATGATTTATTTTCTATGAGATAGTTTTACTTTCATCCACCTCACAACAATGAGGGTATTTAGACTAAAAGACAAATACATCCATATACATCCATAAAATTCTATTGAATAAACTAAAAAACATGATTATCAAGGACAAAAAATGAAAGTAAAACTATCTCATAGAAAATAAATCATGTAAATTAAGCAACATATAACTATCACATAATTAGCATATTACATAAATCTTAATCAACTAGTAGTTAATCAAATAACAACCATAATAATACATAGATAAAAATATTATTTAGCTTAGAGAGGAATTGAGATGTGACATTATGCAAAAGAGCTAGAACTGGTGTCAATGCAAGCCTATACGCTATAGGTTTGATCACTTTGAAAACCTCTAAGGGTACCACATATCTCAATGAAATTTTTATTGACTTTCCAAACTTAATAGATATTTTCTAAGGCTTAACGTAAAAAAACACTTTATCACTTACAAAAAATTGGCTAGTTCTCTTTAGATCAACATAAATTTTCTATCAATCATTGGCCTAAACCAACCTTTGGTTGGTTTTCTAAACTTTTTCATCCATGTATAAAGCATCTCAGGTCCAAATACTACCCTATCCTCTAACTTTTCAGAACTAATTGGTGTTCTAAACCTCCTTTTGTATAGTACCTTGAACAAATCCGTATTCAATATAGATTGGTATGAGTTGTAAGCAAAATAAGCCAATGTAAGGTACTCCTCCCGCTTATATTTTTTATCCATGGAATACATACAAAGGATATCTTCTGATACTTAGTTAACTTAATTTATCTATCCATCAGTTACTAGGTGATAAGCAGTTATAAAATTCAACTACATCCTTAGAGTTGAATTTAGAGTCAACAAAAATATATAAGTCATCCTAAAATCTTGATCCAAAATGATATTCTATTAAAATACATGTAATCAATACACCTCTTTTAGGAATCTATTTACAAGCATAGGTGCATCATGTATCAAGTTTCCTGGTATGAAGTGGCCTAACTTGGTTAGTTTGTCAACTAAAACCAGGATCATGTCATGTCGGTTCTATGATAATAACAACCATATGATGAAGTCCATACTAATCCCCTACTATTTACGTTATTACATCATGGGGATATAAAAATCTAGTTGGATTCACATGTTCAGATTTCACATGCTGACACTCCAAATAATGAAACACAAAATCTTATACATCTTTCTTGATCCATTTTGAGAAATAGAGTGGTCTTAACTCAACCATGAGCTTGGTTACACATGTATTTCCTAAATATAGGGTATTATGTATTTCATTTAGCATCATGATCCTTAGATTATCTTTATTAGGAGCATACATCCTACCATTGTACCTCAAAATACCATCACTCTTTGTCTAGAATCCTTTATATATAAGATTTTGAGCATTCTTTCATAATGGTTTTTTAACTTGATCATAAAATTCATCTCCTAGAAATAATTTGATTACCAGATCTTAGAAAGTACTCCTAATAGTATCTATGAGTACTATGTACCTTTTATAACTTAGAGCATTAACAAATCTATTCTCCATACCCTTGATATAATTAATATCAAAATCATAATAAGATAAAAAATCAACCCATCATTTCTTATGAGCATTCATGTTTAGTTGGGTAAAGATGTACTTGAGTCCCAAGTTATTAGTCTTGAGCTCAAATAGTTTCCCCAATACATAATGCCTCCAACCTTCTAAGGCATGCACAATTTTTGTAAGTTTTATGTCATGAGGGGCATAATTCACCTCATATGGATTCATTTTCTTGGACTGGTAAGCTAAAACTGAGCCATCCTTCATAATAAATCCTCTAAGTTCATCCCTAGGTGTATCTATGATCATTAATATTTGACCATTGGGATTGGGAACTCTTATCATTGGTGTTAAAGTAAGCCTCTTTTTTAGCTCCTAAAATATCATCTCACATTTGTTTAACTAGACAAAACTTTGATTCTTCCATTGAAGAGAGGTAATTAGATTATTTATCTTAGATAAATTTACAATATATTTACTATAATATCCTAATAATCCCATGAAAATCCTTACCTCATTCACATTCTTTGGTGTTTCCCACTCCATTATGGATCTCATATTCATTAGATCCATTGAAATACCATCCATAGGGATAATACGTCCCAAATACTAAACTTTTGTTTGGTAAAATACACCTTTAGACAATTTGTGCTTACATAAATGCTACAAAACTAGTTCTAAATGTTGTAAATTCTCTTCCTCATCCTTGGAATAAATGAGGATGTAATCTATAAAAACTAAAATAAAAATGATCTGGTTAATATTTAAACACACTATTCATAAGATGACAAAATGTTGCAGGAGTATTTGTCAACCCAAATGGTAGCACTATGAATTTGTATTGCATATTTCAAGTTTTGAATGATATTTTTAGAATATCATCATCACAAATTTATATTTGATGATACCTTACTCTAAGATTAATTTTTTAAAATATTATTTCCCATCACATCTAATCGAATAAATCATCAATACATGACAAAAAATGTTTTTTTATTGATCATCACCATGTTTAACTTCCTTTAATCTATATGCATTCGAAGACTACCATCCTTCTTTTTGATGAAGACAACTGGTGCATCCCATGGTGAGACACTTGATTGATCAATCCTTTTGACAACTCCTAAGGTTGATCCTTAAACTTAACTAATTATATGGTTTCCATTATGTATGATGCCTTAAACTATGTTTCTAATCTAGGTATGATATCAATTAAGAAATAAAACTCATGTTTGGGTGGAAATTTGGGTAATTCCTATGGAAATAAATCTTAAAAGTTCCTTAGGAAAGGATAATCATTGATGGATGGTTCCTTATATTCATCTATCTCATTTATATTAATGTTAAATGCCTAATATCCCTTCCTTTGATATTTTTTAAGTTGAATTACAAAAATATGTCTTAACTCCAACTCACTCTTCTCACCCTAAAGTTGTGATTGATTTACAAACTCACCTTAACACTCAACCTTCTTAAGATTACAATAAACCTTGGCTTTATGATTCACAAGCCATTTTACTCCTATGATCACATCATATGAACCTAATAGTGTATCATAAAGATCCACTACTATAGTGAATTTAGGCAACCTAATTTCAGCTTCAATTAAAGACTTGTTAACTTTTAGCTTAGACTCGTTCCCATATTGTATTAACCAAGCATTTTCCATAAATCCATATTTTTAAAATAATTTACTAAGCATTATATGAGCAAAGAAACATTTTGTAGATCTTGTGTCAATTAAAATAAAAACGAGATGATTGAAAAAAAAACCTGATAGTTCTATGGGTGAATCTTGATACTCAACCTAAAAATTGTCAATAAATGCATAAATCCATTGCTAAAAAGTATCTTGCTAAGGAACAAAACCCTTTTTCTTTGACTTGTCCTAAGGATACTATAGAGCATAATGGTCATCTCCACAAATGAAAAAATATATAGTTAGTCATCTCTTGTTAGACTATTGGTTTCTCTTGAAACCTTATTTGAAACCATTACCAAGTTTCCTATTCCCTGAACCATTACCGAACTTGGCATTCTGATTCTTGAACTGACTCTTAGAGTCTCTACTCCTCTACTTCCATTTATTATTTTTGAATGTTGGTTCAAAACTTCCAAAATTCTTTTTAAACTTATCTTTGACTTGGGAAAGAAATTTCAATTTTTGATTATGATGGACTACCTTATCACACAAACATCATGCACATCTACTTCACAACCAATTTGGGCTTTTAATCCCATAATGAGTTTCCTAATCCTGAACCTTTGATCCACCTAATACTGAGGTACATACTTAAGGATCTTGATGAATTACTCTAAATATTCATTCACCAATAGGTTTCCTTGATTAATGTTTTGAAAATATATAGGATTCTAATCAAAATACATCTATGGAAGCCATCATGACCTAAAAATTTTCATAAACTATTCCCAAGTGGTGGTGGTAGAATCAAGGTTCATCTCGAGCTTCTAATTTTCCCACCAAGTTGTTACTTCACCAGCAATTTGATATGCCCCCTAAACTAATTTCATGAATTTTGAGTAATGTTGAATCTTGAAATACTTCTCCATCTCTATAAACCATGCTTTATCTCCATCTCCCAATATAGTTCCATAAAACCTAGGTTGATTTATTTTTTTCATATATCTTACAAACTCTGTAGCTACTCTAGCTCTTGCATTTTATGGCACTTCTTCATGCCTCTAATCTTGGATATGTTCCTGCTCCATAAGATGCTCTTCAGGTTCCTTCCAAGCATTAATATCTTAATGTCCATGTACTTCTCATTCTAGGGTCATGATTTAGTCCTTAGTCCCTTTTATGGTTGTGATGATCCAATCCAACTTCATATCTTACTCAGTGGTAAACTAATTTGGATCAATAGAGGGATTCGTATTCAATGTACCCCCACATCTTAGTCTAGTGTAAACCATTGTTCTTGATAATTAATATT
>JARHVA010007721.1:475000-477500 GCA_037957365.1 Torreya grandis | reverse complement strand
CCAACTCTTCCAACAACTGCGCTTTGTTTTGATAGACAAAAAGCTTGTTTGGTTCCTCAACTAGAAACTCTCCATCAAGTTTTTCTATCTCCTTCAGGATATCTTCCTCAATTGTCAAGGCTAAGCATTTAACCTTCTCTCCATCTTCTTCTTGCAGCTGTTCTACCCCTTGGTATACACATTCTTGTTTCTTATCAAGAAACTCTCCTTCACCTGTAAATTCTTGATCAAACTACCATATTTCTTTTAAGAGATCTTCCTCCTTAGTGATTAGTACATTTAAATCAAAATCAACTATATCAACATTATGCAACTAAAAATTGTCATATTCAATCTTTTCCAATTCTGAATTTTGATCATTATACCTTTGTTCTTCATCAACATGCAGCTTTTCATTTCTTTTGTCCTCTTGAGTAAGGACTTCTTCTTCCTGCTTGATCAATTCTTTATGTTGGAGTTCCAACTGATCCTTCTTCATGTCTTCATCACTTGAGGAATTACAACAAGCCTTTTCTTCTTGCTTAAGCACTCTCTCATGAGGTGATTCACCTCCTTGATCCATGAGCATCTTCATTGGATCATATGTTTCTCCTTCCTCCTCAACTTGCTTTCCTGTAAACAAAACATCAAATCAAATGTCAGATACAAAAACATTTTTCCACTTGATCTTTTGAGTGATTACTTGTTGTTGGTCTATTTCTTCGATGATGAGATCCATCTCATACTAAACTTCCTCTTCAAACTGAAAATTTTCTCCAAGCTCTTCATTCTTGAGCTTATCCTTTTGTTTATACTTCTTCATCTCTCTCCTTAAGGCAACTCTTAGAATTCTTCTTCTTCTTCTTTCCATCACTAATCCAACTGGCCATCTTACTCTTTTCTTCTTCATTACCCATCCTTTCCATGGGTTTTGCATATTTTCTACCATGATTTTTATCATGGCTATCCTTGCCTTTATCTCATTCACTTCTCTTTGGTACTCTTCCTCTCTTTGTCTCTTTCTTTTTTCTCTTTCTTGTTTCTCTCTCTTTATCTAGTTCATGTTTCTTCTAGGCAATCCCTCTATCACTCTTCTCAATTCTTCAAACTCCATCCTTTACCTCACCTAAGTCTATTTCACCTTAGTCTTTTGGCAAACTATCCAAGCTTCTTCTTGTATCTTCTTCTTCTTCTTGAGCAATTCACTATGCTCTTCTTCTAGAGCTTCTCTTGGCTCTTCCCTAAGCCTTCCTTGGCTTCTTCTCCTCTTAAGCCTTAATGGCTTGACTGCCTTGAACCTGTAACTTCTTAATTATAACAACAATTAGTCTTTTAAAAAGCTTGGAAACAATGTGTCAATAACTTTCTTATTACCTTCTCCACTTGCTTCAATCACTGCAAACTTTTTCCTTCTATTTGCAACTTCACAAAGTACATTATCTCTATCAAAAACTGATTAGAAGAGTACAAAATTTTACCTTTTCTTTTTCCAGGAGCTTACTAGCTCTCTTTCTTTGTTCTTCAATCCTTTATGGCTTTTGGACTCTCTTTTACCACTCACTCCTTTCTTTCCACTTCAAGGTTTTTCACTTCTCTCTCAAACCTTTCAAGCCTTAGTGCTATATCTATTCTTCATTGAAATTCAAAAATCTCTACCTTTTTCAACTTTACAAATGCAAATAAGGTACAAAAAATCAAACCATCTACCTTTCAAGGCTGTTTATACCTCCGTATTGTCTAGGATGATCTTCATCTTGTCACTAATCCTCTCTTTTAAGGTCTTCAAGAACCTTTATTTCCTGTCAAGCTTTGATTCACCTTTACTTGGATGGATTTTGTTGCATACCACTTTCCTAACACAATTTGCCAACATACAATTTCTTTAGAACAATATTTTCACAAAACATCAATACCTAATTCTTTGATGTAGCTGCTTCTCCAAGAACTTGAACCTTGCACTCTGATACCAAATGATGAAAACTCACCTTCTAGAAACTTCACTACTCTGATCCAACATACTGCAACAGCTCTACCAACTAAGCTAAGACGGCTCTAAGAACTCAATTTTTCAAACCTGTAGAGACCATATATTCTAGAAAGACCCTCCAGCTATATACGTTCAAAGTCATGCTTCCACTGTGCTTTCAACAGACTACAAATATGAGTTATCTCCATGGCTAGGTAGGACATATATATAATGTATATGTATTGTGGTCGTGTTTCTTTTAAGAGAACCTCTTCATGTCTTATCATTGCCCTCCATACCATCACTTTTGCAAGTCCTCTGACTCATACCTACTAGCACTCTCACCAACATTTTCACCACAAGTCTTATATCTGACAAAGACTAATAACCACATCCACATAGTCAATCAAACAAAACATCATGAACAGCTCTAGAAATAGCATAACACATAGATAGTGTCCCAACATTGATTTGTAGCCTAAATCACATTTACTTTGAAATAACTAAGAATTCAATCTGTGCAACATTTAAGTAAAAGAGATACACATTCTCCTT